>PISX010032075.1:0-16614 GCA_004024625.1 Mellivora capensis
GCCATCAAAAGAAATGAAATCTTGCCATTTGCAACGATGTGGATGGAACTAGAGGGTATCATGCTTAGTGAAATAAGTCAATCAGAGAAAGACAACTATCATATGATATCCCTGATATGAGGAAGTGGAGATGCAACATGGGGGACTAGGGGGGCAGAAAAAGAAGAAAAGAAACAAGATGGGATTGGGAGGGAGACAAGCCATAAGTGACTGTTAATCTCACAAAACAAACTGAGGGTTGCTGGGGGGAGGGGGTCGGGAAAGATGGGTGGGGTAATGGACATTGGGGAGGGTATGTGCTATGGTTAGTGCTGTGAAGTGTGTAAACCTGGCGATTCACAGACATGTACCCCTGGGGATAAAAATTTGTTTATAAAAAATAAAAATTAAACAAACAAACAAACAAACAAAAACCAGAAAATTATTGTCTGGCAGTTCTGAAGTCTGCAAATCTGAAATCAGTGTGTCCACAGGGCAACGCTCCAATGAAAACTCACAGAGGAATCCTTCCTCGCCTCTTCGTAGCTTCAGGGTTAGTCAGTGATCTTTGGTGGTTTTTGCAGGTGCATACTAATCTCTGCCTTCATCTTCACATGATGTCCTCCCTTTGTCTATGTTCAAATTTCCTTCTTCCTAGAAGGACACCAGTCATGTTGGAGGAGCCCCCACCCTTGCCACCATTCCAGTAAGACTTCATCCTAATTTAGCTAATTACATTTGCAACAACCCTATTTCCAAATAAGGTCACATTCTGAGGTCCTGGGTTAGGATTTCAGCATGTGTTTTGTAGGAGATGGGGGGGGTTGCAGTTCAACTCATAGCAATATAGTAGTGAATATGAGTAATGATAAGAGCCTTAGAGAGATAAAGAGGAAGTCAGAAAGGGTATGCATTTGGCAGGAGAAGCAGGAGAGTTGGAGGTAATTTCTAATGGGATGCATCCATAATCCTCATTGAAAAGAGAGCTTTTGTGCAAAGATTTGAAAAAGGCAAGAAGTTAGCTGTGTGGCAGTAAGGAAAAAGAGCATTCCAGACAGAAAATACAGCCAATGCAAAGGCCTTGACGTTCGAGCACATTTCATGTGTTAAAGAACAGGAAGGAAATCACTGAAGCTGGAGGATAGTCAAGAGAGAGAGATGAGATAAGGACCCAATTCAAGGACAGCTCTTACAGGTTCTTAAAGACATTCAGAAGGATGTTGATTTTTACTTTTCAGAAAATTGAGAGCTATTGTGGAATTTGACCCCAGATAGGATAAAATATGACTTACATTTAAAAGGATCACTCTAGCTATGAGAAGAGACTATGTTCCTCTGTCTTTTTTTATGATGTCAAGCAAAATCAGTGTTTGATATCTATCTATCTATCTATCTATCCATCTATCTATCATCTATTTAGCTATCTAGATATATATATTAAGGCATTAAGCATACATGTATATGTGTGTGGGTGTATGAAGAGAAAGACATTAAGCATTCCTTTTTCCTAAAATCATATATATGTATATGTGTGTGTATGTATCATTCCATAATTTCTTTTACATTTCTTACATTAAATACATTAATGAAAAGATGTTCTCCTTTATCCATTATTTGGCTACCCAATGGTATAGTTCTTTCAGGAAAGAGAAGATGCATGCTTAATACTATCTATTTATTTCCCAGATGTCGGAAAGTGATCAGCACATGGATTTGAACACATTTAATGGGTTTGGATCCATTGCCTTTATTTTCATCATTGAAGAAGTTCAAATAGTTTCATCCCTGGCCAGTGAAAGCTTCTGTAAGTTGGCTCTGGGTCATTATTATTTTTTTTTAGCCTAGTATTTATGACTGTTACCTTGGGAAGATCAGGTCCAATAAAGGCTATCTACATCAGATATGGAACTCCATTATGCACATTATAAATCATAGAGGATTAAGAGAAAATTTGAAAGAATAAGTTTCTCAACTATGGGGTTTCAAATCTCTCTTCCTTTCTCTCAGAAGGTATACTAAGGCATTGAATTTCAAGAGCTAGACAGTATAATACAGAACCTAGATAATTTAAGAAGTAACTTTTTCACATAGGATAGTGGCCAGAGTCCTTCACTACTCTCAAATTTACCGCAGGAATGTTTTTTTTGTTTTGTTTTGTTTTCCACAGGAACATTTTTGAGGATAGTGATTTAAGGAAAATGTTTCTCTACCCACAGAACATTTTGACACCAAATGTATAGGGTTTTCTCTCACACCAACCACCAATTCTCCAACTCTTAGGATATTAGTTGTATGTTCTACAGTTTAATTCTTATCTACAATTGCTGACCTGATATAAGCTAAACTTCCATAAAGCTCTGTATAAGCTTTATTTATAACACTTAGTAGATATATTCATGCATTTTGCTGCAGAAATATTAATATTTTTGATTGTAGAATGTTACCCCAGACCATACTAAAGGTACTAAATAATAGAAGGTAGGATCTCCTGATATTAATATTTTTTAAACACACCTGACTTCAGAGTTTTGGATGAAGTTACTTACTTAGTCCCTATCAATCACATTTTAGTAAATTTCTTTGAATAATCTCTTTATCCCTTTTGTGTGTGTGTGTGTATTATTATTATTATTATTATTATTATTTTTAAATTCCTAAGTCTCTTCTACTTCTAAACTTCACATCCTTTTCTTGGATGCTACTTTGGGTGATCAACTGTCATTTAAACTCCATAATCCTTGAAATAAGACCTCTAGAATGGCAATCGCTTTTGTCAGGCAAAGTCAAAATTAGTCTTGGGTGCTTGGACACCACATAGGAAAGTTGTAAAGGCTCCTCTCATTTCTAGAGGAAGGTGTGCAATGACTGGTGATCAGCGTCTTCCCTGGAGGAAGAGAAGTCAGAACAGAGAGCAGCATTATTGTTGATCATTCTCTAGTTGATTCTCTAAATCAGGCACAATTTCTAGTATGTCTTAAAACACATTGAATTGAAACAGCACTTAATAGCATGATGCTAGCGTGATTGAAAAATAGAGTAGTCATTCATCATTACCTTCATCATCATCATCATCAACAACAACAGATGCTTATTAGTAATGAAGGTGCTTTACATGAATGGTCTCATTTGCTACTTCACCTATAAGGACAGTTCTATCTGGTACTGCTTTGACCCAGTGTATCTTTGTTGTGGTCTACAGACCTTCATGGAACTCATGGAAGTGTTTTAGGCCATTGAAATCATTAGGGATACAAATAGGTGCTGTTCAAGTGTCTATTAAAAATAATATTCATTATGTCATCAATCTCCTTTCTTTTCACAGAAGAGTTTTGAGAGATCCCACATGCATACTGAGTCAAAGTTCAAGGTAAGTGGTGTAAGCCAAAAGAGCATGTCAATAGCACAGTAAGTCAGTTGAAAAAGCACTCAGCTCAACACTCTAAACCACAGTGGTAGTTTTCACCTTTACAAAGTTTGTAACTGTTTTTAGTCTGATACTCAAGTTGATTAATATAGGCTGTTGTTTCAGAGAAGCATAAGGAACACTGTGTCAAATTACAAGTTATTGAGAGGGAGGAACATGATAAGTGTTGCAAATTTGTCTCAAGGTGCTATTCAACGGCTTTAAAAATTGCATTATCTAATTAAAAATTTCATATACCAAATTAAGATTTCTCTACAACTAATGAAAACATAGTTAAAATAGAAAATAATTGAGCCCATTTGGTGCTGGCTTATTGGGAATAAAGATGATCTAAATCCATGGAGAAGTGTTAGAGTGAAGTGGTCTAAGTAGAATCATCTAGAATCAAAATGCAAAAATATTTATTAAAAAGTTGAATTTATTAAGTGCAAATTGAAATAGTTTGAAATATCAGGTTATAAAAGCAGTGAATTTTTTGTGTTTTTTTTTTGTGTGTTTGTATATGATTGACTTCACAAACATTTAGTTGCATCTAAATCTATAGGTTAATATTTGCCCACCATTAAAAGTATAATTTTCATTTGTGAATTTGTGAAGTTATTCTGACTTATTTTAAACTAAGTTAAAATATGTGTTAGATGTAAAAAAAAATCTAAATCTCTCTAGAGATATAGTGGATATTGTTACAGTTCATTAAGAATAATGCTTCCCTTTCCCATAAAATAAAATAATAAAATAAAAGGTTATATCGAATAGTAGCTATGGCAGTATCTATAAATACTTTAGTTGTGTATATGTACATAGTGCTGAGCTAGGAGTTTTGATGGCAATTCAGGAGATAGGAAAAAGGGGGCAAAGCAACTCACTGTAACTTGTGCTTTTTGATTATTTTCTTTTTTGTCCATTCAAGTCCACTGACTCAGGCTTCCCACACTCAATAATAACTGATTTGAAGTCCTCTTCCTCCAATTGATTTGTCTCACCTCTCTTTTCTCCTAGAGTTAACAGAGCATCTTTTGTTTCGTTGTTTTCTGTTATACTTTTCCTACTTCTTTTCCTTGTATTCTATTGTGCACCCTGGTTAAGGCTATGACAGATTGCTCCCTGTCCTCATTTTGATGATTTTCCTTAAAGAATAGAATTTTTACCAGAAAGAGTTCCTTCTTTGACTTATTAGAACATGATAATGAAAAGATTTGATTTAAGTGGATTCTAACTCTGTTTTCATAAGAACTTTTGGTTAGAAACCGTAACACATTTGGGATGACCACACTGATGATCTCAGGGTTTAGACATCTGATGCTTGAATTCAGATTCTCCCTTCTATTCCTAAATGCTTAAAGGAATATATGTCAACTCTTTCTGTCTATACTTTACCAAAACCCAAGTGTCTTTGCTTCCTATCCTCCATCAAGACAGGCCAAGTCAGGCATGCATAAATAGCTAGACTTTTCTCATTCTATTTACAAATATTTTAAGAGCTGTAGTAATTTGATGTGTAAGCAAAAGTAGTAGAGATGGGGGAAGGATGATATAGAGACACAGGTAATCCAAAGATAGTGTTCACCTGACTTTGCTATGCCTTTTTCATTTTGGAAAACTTACTGTTTAAAAAAATATTCACTTAGATTCTTGATAAAATAGGTATGTTTATTAACTTGAGTACACTATGCCAGGTAACAGTAAGGAGTGGTAGAGAGAAGCCCTCCTGCTACTTCAGTGGACGAGGAAGTGTTTGCAGTGGTTAATACCAGACACAGATATTCCCATCATGTCATTTTCAGGTAGTTACAGAAAATCTTAACTACCTGAGAAAAAAGTCAACTCATCTGCAGTATACTCATTTTATTCCTATTTCAACAACCATATTAAAATTTTTTTATTAAAGACTTTATTCTGGGTGTTATATGTAAACAATGAATGTTAGAACACTACATCAAAAACTAATGATGTATTGTATGGTGACTAACATAACACGATAAAAAAAGAGTTGAGAGAGAGAACACAAGTGGGGGAAGGGCAGAAGGCGAAGCAGACTTCCTGAGCAGGGAGGGTAAGCCCACTTTTCTGGTGTGGTGACAAGGGCAGGAAGACCAGGCTAAATAACAGATTCCCCACCCTAGATATCTGGCTAGAATAACATGAGAATAAGCCCCTGCTTTTTTCCATACCACAGTTCTCTTCAAATATAAGTTGTCCATTTCATCATGAACACGTATAGTTGCTAGAACTGCCTTGAACCAACAAAAAATCCCAAGAGGAGGAGGAATTCTCCAGGAACTGGAAAAACATGCTTGAATTTACTTCTGACAGTGCTATTTCAGTTGTTCATATTTGGACTTATAAAACCACAGCTTATAATCAATGCCATTAAATATAGGGAGCAGTAGAATGTCTAATGCCAGGTGATTTTCTTGTAAGCATGAGTAAACCATATATCCAAAGAACCAGATTTTTGTTTTCAATAATATATAGAAACCACTAGATTATTATGCTGCTCTAATTTTTTGCAGTCCTTGTAATTTTTTTGATGTGAACTTAGGACCAAATTTATATTTTAAAATGTTATTTGAACTTATTTATATATCATAGTATCAATTGTGATTCATATCATCTTTTTTTTTTTTTTAAGATTTTATTCATTTATTTGAGAGAGAGGCAGTGAGAGAGAGCACGAGCGAGGAGAAGGTCAGAAGGAGAAGCAGACTCCCCGTGGAGCTGGGAGCCCGATGCGGGACTCGATCCCGGGACTCCGGGATCATGACCTGAGCTGAAGGCAGTCGTCCAACCAACTGAGCCACCCAGGCGTCCCCCTCAATTGTGATTCATATCATCTTATTCCTCAATGTCAAGAATACTCTTTCTTTTCGTAATTATTTAAACTCAGATAATTTTGACTTTCATTAAAGTATTTTGACTATTTAGCCAGAAGCACATAGTTATATAGAAAATCAACTTTAATGTTAACAAAATTTGAAAGAGATAATTTATTCTTATAGTAGTCTTCAGATATAAAGAAAAATATGTTGTTTAACCACATGAAATTACCAGCAGTTATTTTGATCTATAAAAAAATGGATACTGTAAGCTTTAACCTATAAATAAAAATCCAACATCAGCAAGGCATAGAGGCTTAAAACCAAATCTCAAAGGAAACTTATTTTCTTCAAATTTTTCTTTTTCTAATGTTTTAACTAGGTTTATCAGATATGAAAAAAATCTAAGTTATATTAAGTTATATTGAATTGAGTGTAAAGATATATATGACAGGAGGAGGCCAGGGAAACTTTTTTTTTTTTTTTTAGATTTATTTATTTGAGAGAGAGTGTGTATGAGCAGTGGCAGGGCAGAGGGAGAGGGAGAGAGAGAGAATCTCCAGTAAACTCCCCACTGAACATGGAGCCCATCGTGAGGCTTGATCTAAAGACCTTGAGATCATGACCTGAACTGAAATCAAAAGACAGACAACTTAACCCACTGAGTGACCCAGGTGCCCCTGGAGCTAAGGAGTCTTGAGAATATTGAGAATATTTCGTTAGAGTATAACCTCCATGACGGTAGAGATTTGTATAATTATACCAATATAAATTATTCATCAGTATATGCTCAGAGTCTTTTACAGTGCCTGACATTGAACAGGTGATAATTAAGTGTTGTAAGACCAAATCTGTGAACAGACATATTGCAAGTTCTCACAAAGAATTAAATATATTTTGGGAGTTGAGAGGTTCCATGAAGCACTGGGTTGGGGGATGGGGGTCTCATCACAAGACACTTTGAATCACTTTGAATTGAGTGGCAATCTACAGGTTTGCCACTGAGATGATTCAACTATTTTCCATGTGTCTGCTTCTTTCTGTACAACTACAAGCTCTTTATGCATTCAGTCTCCATATTTCATTCCCTTCTGTTCCCTTCCTGCTTTCTCCAAACTTCAACTTGCTATGACTCTCCCCTCTTCTCAACCCCAATTTCACCTGATCATCTCAAATGTTATCACATCACATAGCATCTCTCAATTACACTCTGTTAACATTGCTTAGTAATGTTGCTAATTGCTTTATTTTTTTCATAATTGGGGCCAGGCTTCCTATCGGCCTACCTACATAGTGTTTTTAGACACTGTGGGGAACAAATTTACCCACAAAAAAACCAGTGTTTGGATTATCCTTTATTACCCTTGGACTAGAGATTGGAAGTCCAAAGTGGTAAATCCAGAGATGAGAGAAAAAATCAGCCAGTGTGAAAGTCCCTGTGGCAAGTGTAATGAGATACTCTAGGCTAATGAACACCATGCTCAGTCTTTTATTGCCAGCTGTGCTGCACTTCCTCATTATCACCTCCTCATTTCCTGAAGAAAATCTACAAAACACTAGTCTTGCTTAAGAGCTCACAGAGGGGATAAATGAAGGGCAATGATATTCTATGTCAGGGGAGTTTCAGCTATAGAAAGAAAGTAGATGCTACATGAGCAAAGAACATTGGTGAGAAGACAAGCAATAAGGGGAAGCAATCTTCAGCATGTATTAACTTGGGAGCAGAGTGGGTGAAAGAAAACATTTTCTCCCAAAATGTTAGAAGAAATTGGCTTTTAAAAAAGTTATGCATACCACCCCATGCTTCTTGTATTTCTCTCTGATGGTTGATACAATTTTACCCACTCTTTTGTCCTAGTTTGCTTCAGCGTTCTCCATTCTGCCTCAGTACTGATGTTGTTCTTATTGGACAAAATAAAAATAAAATCTCCTGCCAACCCACTGTATCCTTTCTACAAAGGCAGAAAAGAATTATCGGTTTTATTACCGAATAAGCATTAAACTAGACTTGATGTGCATCACAGGCAATTTGCTACAAAGATGGTGAAGACGGAAGGAAATCTCAACCTTTTATAAAAATAGGCAGGCAGATGCAATCCATTATCTAAACAACTTCAAGATAAATGATAACTTGGGGATCCTGGATGGCTCAGTCATTGAACAGCAGCCTTCAGCTCAGGTCATGATCCCAGAGTCCTGGGATCAAGCCCTGCATCCACCTCCATGCTCAGAGGGAGGTCTGCTTCTCCTTCTTCCTTCTCCCTCTATTGTTCCCCCTGCCTCTGTGCTCTTAAAAAAAAGAGCCCATAGGTGAGAGGACTCAACAGAATCCTTTTGCTCTGCGTGGTTCATCTTAAATTCACTCAGTATTGATGAAACATTTGGGTTGGCTAATTGCCTGTAACTAACAGAACATAGAATGCCATGTAGCTCTACAACAAGAAGACCCTGATGACTTGGAGCCATGCCTGTAGGGTAAACTTGCATGGAGACAGGAGCTAGGGAGCTATCTTCCTTGATGTTTTTGATTCAAAGAGTGGGCTCTGATGCCTTTACGAAAAACTTTCTTGGCTTATAAAATTGACAAGAGGGTTTTTATTCCCCCTTGGTTTTTATTTATTTATTTTATTAATTTTTTAAAATTTATTAATATATAATGCATTATTTGCTTCAGGGGTACAGGTCTGTGAATCATCAGTCTTACACAATTCATAGCACTCACCATTGCACATACCCTCCCCAATGTCCTTTACCCAGGTACCCTTCTCTTAGTTTTTCAAAAAAAGTGTTGCAAATTAAAGCAACAGAGAATTTACAGTGACATTTTTAAAGGAAAAGCTCTAAGAAAAGAGAAGGAGATCTCTTTCTTTTGACATCAGAAAAAAAAAAATCCTTTTTTTTTTTTTTTTTAGAAATTGTTTTAACCCTTACAATGCATGACAATGGTTCTCAGAAGGGGGCAATCTCCCTCTCCCCCTGGGTTATTTAAAAGTACTGGAGGCATTTTTGGTTGTCATAACTAGGGTAGACCTCTAATGCATAGAGGCCAGGGATATTGCATCCTTCAGAACACAGGACAATCCCCACAACAAGGAATTATTCAGCCCAATATATCAGTAGTGCTGAAGTTGGGCAAGCCTGTCCTCCTACAAGGGGAGTAAGCACATAATTTATCCTCTACACTGCAACACTCTGTAGAATGAGAAGATGGCATCATTAATAATAAGGCTAGGACAGTATTCATTGTGTATATATGTATATGATGTATAGTTACTTTGTCCATAAACCAGTTGCCAATGATTTGACTATCAAGAATGATGCTCAGAACACTTCTATTATTGACAAAGTCCCTCAGGATATGCAGGTGAGTATTTAACAATTGACTTCCTGCAGGGGAGTGGTAGTGCCCTGATTAGTAGTGTCTGTGATTTGGGGAGTATAAACACTGCCAACTTGGTCAATTTCAGACTATCAACATGACCTCATTAAATGTGGACTTGGGAGGAGAGGCACAGTAGCACACCACCACCTGGTATTTTCACCATACATATTCAAAAGACATAAATAACCACAAGAACAAATAGTAAAATTGTTAGAAAGTGATAAATTTGGAATATCTAACACCTTTGTTTTTAATATTATTTGTTTAATTATGTTTATGTATTTCTAAATAATGGATGTTTTTAAAAATTCCCAGGTAAATTTGACAATAAGCTTTCATGAGATGGTGCAGGCTGACCCCAATCCACCTCTACAGCTCATTTTATGACATAACTGGAAATAAGAATTCACTTCTGAGCTCTTACGGTATGTAAAATAAAGGGTGAGCTCTTGTTTTTGCTGCTTCTCACACCAGGCGCCCTGCAGCCCAAATCCTTCCCATTCTCCCTTATTCCCACTTAAAATAGGAGAATTCACTTATTTTTTTTCTAAGATTTTATTTATTTATTTGAGAGAGAGAGAGAGAGCACAAGCCAGGACAAGCGGCAGAGGGAGAGGGAGAAGCAGGCTCCCTGCTCAGCATGTGGGATGTGGGACCGGATCCTAGGACCTTGAAATCATGACCTGAGCCAAAGGCAGCCACTTAACCAGCTGAGCCATCCAGGCATCCCTGGAGAATTCATTAATTTAATTGTTCAAAGCTCAGGGCATCTGTTGAACTGTACTCTGTCAGTGAAAGGAAAAACTTCCTCAAAAGCAGGAATTTCGGCTCCACAGATCTCTGTTGCATCCTGCCCCAGGGTCCAAACTGGTAAGTCCAGAGATGAGAAGAGAAAAAGCTGGCATGTGAGAGAGTCCCAGTGTCAGAATCCAAATTTCACATTATCTGGAAAAAGTCTTTACAGTCTGTGTAAAGTTGTGGCCGCTTCTTAATTGTACCATAAGACAAGCCCAGCATTACCACAGTATATTAATATTGCCAAACTTGATTGCTAACATTTCGTTAAACTTGCCATACTTACGTTAGTTCCATTTTAATTTCATTTCTGTTTCAATAAACATGATGTTTGGCAAAAAGAACTGTGAAAAATATTTAAAAGATTAAAATGATATTTGTATAGTAATATGAACTATATTATTAATGTATTGATTAATTAGTTAGTTATACTACTTTCCATAATTTTCTATAAGGTGCTCCTTTTGGTTGTAGAAAACCATACATCCATCTAGAACAAGCATCCTTAAAGAAGTTGATATTTTTACAAACTTTCAAATTCTTTTCCGGTCTCATACTATTCAGATTTTGTCCCAAAAACATTTTTTTAAAGATTCTATTTATTTATTCGGGATATAGATAAAGCACAAGAGAGAAAGCACCAGCGGGAGGAGGGGCAGAGGGAGAGGTAGAAGCAGGCTCCCTGCTCAGCAGGGAGCCTGATGTGGGGCTGGATCCCAGGACCCCGGGATCATGACCTGAGCTGAAGGCAGATGTTTACCTGATTGAGCCACCCAGGCACCACCTAAAAACATTTTTTAAAAAATGCCAAAAACATTTTTTAAAAATCTAGTTTTTAAAAACATTCAAATGAGTTAATACACACTTTTCTTACAATAAAAATTTTTCTTCATTTGGTTATTACCATCTCCTGACCTAATGTTGTATATGTGTCTTACCTAGTTTATTCTATGTCAAACATTCCAGGAGATTTTCCGTCTTAAAGGATTAAAGAATTCATTTTGTTTAATTAAAAAGACTTATTTGTTGCTGAAGTCTAACATCATACACAAATCATGGGTGTTCAATTTTGCTAAATGTCACAAAAGGAGCACATCCAAATAATCACCACTCAGATCAAGCTAGGGTAACTTTCTGGTGTGCAAAAGCTTACCTTGTTCTGGTCACCACACCTGTCTTTTCTTCTAAGGTCATTACCATTCTGTTTCCTAATATTATAAATTAATTTTAGCTGTTTTTTATCTTTATATAAATAAATTCATATAAACTATTACTCTTTTGTGTCTACCTCCATCATCTCACATTATCTATGTGAGATTCTTTCACTTTCCTGCATATATTAGTTTATTTACTTTCATTGCTATTGTGTTCCATTGGATGAATACAGAGCAATTTATTCATTTTAGAATTGATGGACATGTTTGAATTATTTTAAATAGTGCTGCTATGAACATTTTTCACTTGTTTTTTGATGAACATATTGTACACATTTTGGCTGAGTATACACCTTGGAATAGAATTGCTAAATTCTAGGCAGTACACATGATCCGCTTTAGCTGATCTTGCTGAAGAGTTTTCCAAAGTGATTATACATGTGTTCATTCCTATCATCCTAGAGGTGTAGGAGTGTTCTATTTGCTCCAGATCCTTGCCTGCCCCAGGGTCCAAACTGGTAAGTCCAGAGATGAGAAGAGAAAAAGCTGGCATGTGAGAGAGTCCCAGTGTCAGAATCCAAATTTCACAGTATCTGGAAAAAGTCTTTACAGTCTGTATAAAGTTGTGGCCGCTTCTTAATTGCACCATAAGACAAGCTTATGTCTTAATTTCATTTGCCAAAATTTTCATTTTCATGTTTTTATTTTTAAATTTTAGCTATTCCTGGGGCACCTGGGTGGCTGGGTCAGTTAAGTGCCCAACTCTTGGTTTTGGTCCAGGTCATGATCTCAGGGTCCTGGGACTGAGCCTGCATCAGGCTCTGCACTCAGTGTGGATTCTGCTTGGAATTCTCCCTCTTTCTCTCCCTCTGCCCTTCCCACTCTTGTTCATTTTCTTGCTCTCAAAAACAAAACAAAACAAAACAAAATTAATCTTTTTAAAAAAACCCCATAGTTTAAAGAAAAGCAAAAAAATAAATTTTAGTCCTTCCTAAGGGTATCTAATGATATCACAGTATGGTTTTAATTTGCCTTTTTCTGATGATTAATAAAGTGGCACATTTTAAAATGTATTTTTTAGTTATTTGAATATTCTTCTTTGTGAAAGCTTATCCAAGTTGTTTTTTTCCCCATTTTTATATTGGATGTCCTGTCTTTATTTATTGATTGGTATTTATATATTACTTATATTAATATAGACCTTCTTTGTTCTCTCACTTTGGTTTATCTTTTCACTTTTTTATTTAATAGAGGTTCTTAAATTATTTAATTTGAATCAATTAATCTCCTTTATGTTAAGTTGTTTTTTTATGAGAAAAATCTGAGAAATTTTTCCCTAAGGTCACAAAGATCTTATATTTTTTCCCCATAGCTCTGATAAGTTTCGATGTTTAGAAGGTAAATTCTTCAGATGTGTTCTTTGCCTTGATTAGTCTTTCTCCTTTGAATTTTTAAAAAGATTTTATTTATTTATTTTTGAGAGAGAGAGAGAGAGAGAGAGTTTGGGGGGGAGAGGCAGAGGGAGAAGCAAGCTCCCTGCTGAGCAGGAAGCCCTATGCAGGACTTGATGCCAGGACCCTGGGATCCTGACCTGATCTAAAGGCAGACGCTTAACTGACTGAGCCACCCAGGTGTCCCTCCCCTTTGCATTTCTATAACAAATTTTAGAATGTCCACAATAGAATTACGATAATAATGTATTTTGTTATGCCATTTTGAATAATGAATAGGATTACAATCAATCTATAAATCAGTTTTAGTTAGAATTGACACCATTACAGTATTAAATTTTCAGATTCATAAATATTTACTCGAGTAAACTTTGTATTTTCTCAGCTGTGTGTTATAGTTTTCAGAATAGCAGTTCTGTGCATCTTTTAGATTTATTTCTAAGTATTTAGTGCTTTTCAATGTGATTTTCAATGTTAATTTTAAAATCATAAACATTTTATTTTTGGTGTTCATTGCTAGTATATAAAGGTTTCCTTTTTATATTGACTTTCTTACCAGTAAACATTCAATTTTGTGTATAAATTCTAGTGATTTACTGTGAATTATTTTGGATTTCCTAAAGATACCATTATGTGTTCTGCAAATATTGATAGTTTTATTTCTTTCTTTCTCATCCTCATATATTTTATTAATTGTCCTTCACTTATTACACTAAGTACTCCACTATAATATTAACAGACTTAGTGATTGCAAGTCCCCTCACCTTGCTGCCAATCCCAGGGGAAGAGAATTCATACTTAATTTCTATGCATATGGTGGGTATGCAAAACCTAAAATTGGATGAGAAAATGAAAACTTGCCATGATACTTCCGTTGTTCCATCCCAGGTACCATTCTAATAAAATACAACTTGTGTCCTATTCACTTCACCTGAATTATGAGATGAAATTTGAAGGGTATTTGAAATATACTCAGACTAGTGGCTAGATTAAAGTGTTTGTGCCAGCGTTTTAGTATTTTCTTTATCGTTGTAAGTCAGTACAGCTTATTGATCTCAATCAGTTTTAGAGATTAATCTCATACTTATTTTAACTATGGTACTAGATATCTGTACCCCTAAAAATGATGCAGTCACTATTATTTTAGTTTGTTTGTTTTCCCCTGAGTCAATTCAGTAGCCAAGGTTAGTGGAAACTATAGACTGGACCAGTGCATGCCTAGATCAGTATCTCACCAGACTCATTTATGTGTAGCCTTAGCGTGAGGGACCTATTTCTCTGAACCTCAGTGTCTTAGTCTATTAAAGAGGGAGAAGAGCAAGCATATAGGTAAATGTGATTAGTAATCAAGATAAGCCAAGAAACCATCTAGTATAATGTTTGAGACAATGACTGGGTCCCAAATAAAAATTATTTATTATTAATTGTAAAGGCAATAATAAAATATGTCTGAATTAATACAATATAATATGATAAAAACCAGCCATACCGATTATAAACTATGTAAATACACAGAATACATTCACACCTCTGGTAAGTTACTACCTCTGAAAATAAATTCCCACATTTATAAAGCAAAGAATAATACTAACTGTACAGAATTAAAATTGAAAATTAAAGGAGATTGTGTATATAAGAAACAGCACAGGGTTAACTGGGTGGCTCAGGCGGTCTTGTCCTGAGATTGAGCCCTGTTTTGGGTTAAGGTCTGGGCTGGAGCCTGCTTGAAATTTCCTCTCTCTCTCCATCTGCCCATCTCCAACTTCTCTCCCTCTCTAACAACAGCAAAGCTTCTGTACATGAGAAGCCTGCAATCAAAGGTAGCTGTTGAAGTATCAGTGCTATTAAATGTTGTGAAGGGACAAGATGGCGGGGAACTAGGAGGAGGTGCCATTTCAACCTGTCCCCTAAAGTGAGCTGATTACCTACCAAGGAACTCTGATCACCCATGAAATCAGCCCGAGATCAGAATTCTACACGTCTGCATCTCTACGGGGCAGAAGATGCAAGTGGGCAGGTAAAGCGGAGTGGGAACGTCGGACTGGTATCTGAAGATAAACAGGAGGGGGAGGGAGCCACCAGAAGCGACCCATTGGAAAGTAATACCCCAATACGAGAGTCCCCTGAGTCTGAGGACCAGCATTAACTTGAAGTCTGGTAGAAAGCACTCAAAAAGAACAAAGGATCACGGGGTGAAATTGTGGGAATTGGAACAGTTATGGACAGGAGCTTAAGTCCCCGGACCGAGGACAGCTGCCCCTGGTGCTGAGCCAGAGAGAGTGCGGCGGTGAAACCAAGTCTTGGTCCCTGAGCTGTGGGCATGCCTGAGAGCGCCTTGGTGGTGGCTCCCGTGAGGGGCTGGTAGCCTCGCCAGCCAGCAGAACCACAGCCTTTTTGCACTCCCCATGCGTGCGCCCCTATCAGAGTCTGAGTCACGCCCCCACACCCTCCCCTGAGAGAGGTGCCTGCAGGCACATTAAAAAGATCATCCACCATGACCAGGTGGGATTCATCCCTGGGTTACAAGAGTGGTTCAACATTCGCAAATCAATCAATATGACAGAACAAATCAATAAGAGAAGAGAGAAGAACCACATGGTCCTCTCAATTGATGCAGAAAAAGCATTTGACAAAATCCAGCATCCATTCCTGATTAAAATGCTTCAAAGTATAGGGAGAGAGGAACTTCATAAAATCTGTCTATGAAAGACCCACAGCAAACATCATCCTCAATGGGAAGAAGCTCACAGCCTTCCCGTTGAGATCAGGAACACGACAAGGATGCCCACTCTCACCACTCTTGTTCAACATAGTATTAGAAGTCCTAGCAACAGCAATCAGACAAAAAAGAGAAATAAAAGGTATCCAAATTGGCAAGGAAGAAATCAAACTCTCTCTCTTCGCAGATGACGTGATACTTTATATGGAAAACCCAAAAGACTCCACCCCCAAACTACTAGAACTCATACAGCAATTCAGTAACATGGCAGGATACAAAGTCAATGTACAGAAATCAGTGGCTTTCTTATACACTAACAATGAAAATACAGAAGGGGAAGTTAGAGAATCGATTCCATTTACTATAGCACCAAGAACCATAAGATACCTGGGAATAAACCTAACCAAAGAGGTAAAGGATCTGTACTTGAGGAACTACAGAACACTCATGAAAAAAATTGAAGAAGACACAAAAAGATGGAAGACCATTCCATGCTCTTGGATCGAAGAATAAACATTGTTAAAATGTCTATACTACCTAGAGCAATCTATACTTTTAATGCCATTCCAATCAAAATTCCACCGGTATTTTTCAAACAGCTGGAGCAAATAATCCTAAAATTTGTATGGAATCAGAAGAGACCCCAAATTGCTAAGGAAATGGTGAAAAACAAAAATAAAACTGGTGGCATCATGTTACCTGATTTCAAGCTTTACTACAAAGCTGTGATCACCAAGACAGCATGGTACTGGCATCAAAACAGACACATAGACCAATGGAACAGAGTAGAGAGCCCAGATATGGACCCTCAACTCTATGGTCAAATAATTTTCGACAAAGCAGGAAAAAACATACAGTGGAAAAAAGACAGTCTCTTCAATAAATGGTGCTGGG
>PISX010032076.1:0-16620 GCA_004024625.1 Mellivora capensis
GAGGAGAAGGGAGTTGAGGGAAATTGGGGGGGAGATGAACCATGAGAGACTATGGACTCTGAAAAACAACCTGAGGGTTTTGAAGGGGTGGGGGGTGGGAGGTTGGGGGAGCCAGGTGGTGGGTATTGTGGAGGGCACGCATTGCATGGAGCACTGGGTGTGGTGTAAAACTATGAACTCTGTTACACTGAAAAGAAATTAAATTTTTAAAAAATGAAGAAAAATAGTTAATCATGTACTATACAGTGACGAACCAAACCTAATAATAAAAAAAGTACATGGAAACACAAAAATTAGAACACAAAAGTCCAAAATCTTTGGAATGCAACAAAAGCAGTTCTAAGAGGGACATTTATAGCAATACAGGCCTACCTTAAGAAGCAAGAAAAACCTCTAATAAACAATCCAACTTTATACCTAAAGGTGCTAGAAAAATAACAAACCAAACCCCCAAACCAGCAAAAAGAAGGAAATAATAAATATTAGAACAGAAATAAATGATATAGAAACTTGGAAAGAATAGAACAGACCAATGAAAACAGGAGCTGGCTCTTTGAAAAAATCAACAAAATTGATAAACCTCTAAAAAAAAAAAAAAAAAAAAAAAAAAAAAAAAAAAAAAAAAAAAAAAAAAAAAAAAAAAAAAAAAAAAAAAAAAAAAAAAAAAAAAAAAAAAAAAAAAAAAAAAAAAAAAAAAAAAAAAAAAAGCCAGAGAGAGAGAGAAAGGACTCAAATAAATAAAATCACAAATGAAAGGGGAGAAATAACAATCAACACCACAGCAATACAAACAATTGTAAAAGACTATTATGAAATCTTTATGCCAATAAATTAGACAACTTAGAAGAAATGGATAAATTCCTAGAAACATGTAGCCTTTATCTCTAATAATGAATCACCAGAAATAGAAATTCAGAAAATAATTCCATTTACAATTGCACCAAAAATAATAAGGTATGTAGAGATAAACCTATCCAAAGAGGTGAAACTGTACTCTGGAAACTATAAAACATTGATGAAAGAAACTGATGACAACACAAAGAAATGGAAAAACGTTCTATGCTCGTGGATTGGAAGAACAAAGTTGTTAAAATGTCTATTTTACCAAAAGCAATCTACACATTTAAAGCAACTCCTATCAAAATACCAATAGTATTTTTCGCATAACTAGAAGAGGAATCCTAAAATTTATATGGAATCACAAAAGATTTTGAATAGATAAATCAATCTTGGAAAAGAAATGCAGAGCTGGAGATACCACAATTCCAGACTTCAAGTTATATTACAAAGTTATAGTAATCAAAATAGTATGTTACTGGCAAAAAATACATACACACATAGATCAAGGAAGAGAATACAAAACTTAGAAATAAACCAACAAATTATATGGCCAGTTAATCTTTGGTAAGGCAGAAAAGAATATCCAATGGGAAAAAGACAGTCTCTTCAACAAATGGTTTGGCGAAAACTGGTCAGCTATATGCAAAAGAATTAAACTGGAACACTTTCTTATGTAATACAGAAAAATAAACTCAAAATGTATTAAAGACCTAAATGTGAGACCTGAAACCATAAAAATCCTTGAAGAGAGCACAGGCAGTAATGTCTCTGACATCAGCCATAGCAACGTTTTCTAGATATGTTTCCTGAGGCAAAGGAAATAAAAGCAAAAATAAATTATTGGCAATTCATCAAAACAAAAAGTTTCTGTACAGAAAAGGAACCAGTCAACAAAAGTAAAAGGCAGCCTATGGAATGGGAAAAGATATTTGCAAATGACACATATATAAAGGATTAGTATCCAAAATACATAAAGAACTGAATCAACTCAATACCCAAAAAACAAATAACCCAATTAAGAAATGGGCTGAAGTCATGAACAGATATTTCTCCAAAGAAGACATTCAGATGGCCGACATATGAAAAGATGCTCAACATCACTTATCATCAGGGAAATGCAAATCAAAACCAAAATGAGGTATTACCTGACCCTTGTCAGAATGGCTAAAATAAAAAACACAGGAAACAAGTGCTGGCAAAGATATGGAGAAAAAGGAATCTTTTCGCACTGTTGTTGAAAATGCAAACTGGTACAGCCCCCATGGAAAACAGGATGGCATTTCATTTAAAAAATTAAAAATAGAACTATTATATAATCCAGTAACTCCATTTCTAGGTGTTTACCTAAAGAAAATAAAAATACTAACATGAAAGATATATGCACCTCAATGTTTATAGCAGCAGTATTCTCAATAGCCAAATTATGGAAGCAGCCTAAGTGTCCAGTGTCCATCAACTGATGAATGGATAAAGAAGATGCGGTATATGTATAGTTGTATACACACACACATATCATATATACATATACACACACACACACACACACACACACACACATATATATATATATATATTCCATATATTACTCTGTTGGAGTAATAGTCCATATGTATATGTACATATTACATATAGTGATATATAATATTACTCCAGTGGAATAATATTACTCCACCATAAAAAGAATGAGATCTGGCCATTTGCAACAACGTGGATAGATCTTGAAGGCACAGTGCTAAGTAAAATAAGTCAGTCAGAGAAAGACAAATACCACATGATTTCATTCATATGTGAAATTAAAGAAACAGATCAAATAAAGAAAAGAAGAGACCCAAAAAACAAACTCATAACTATAGAGAACAAATTGATGGTTACTGGAGGGGAGGTAGGTGGGGGGATAGGTGAAATAGGTGATGGGGACTGAAGAGCACACTTACCAGGATGAGGACTGAGTAATACAGAATTGTTGAATCACTGTATTGTACACCTGAAACTAATGTAACACTGTATATTAATTTTCCTGGAATTTAAAAAAAAAAAGAATGACAGGTCTAGAGGACCATCTCTCACATTTCACCCCAAGGAATAAGCATG
Source organism: Mellivora capensis (assembly GCA_004024625.1). Lineage (NCBI taxonomy): Eukaryota > Metazoa > Chordata > Mammalia > Carnivora > Mustelidae > Mellivora > Mellivora capensis. The sequence continues at coordinate 2,932 of PISX010032076.1, forward strand.
CTTCAGAATCTGTCTGGGTTTGCCTGTCATCTTCTGAAATCCAATAGCCCTTATCAAGTGCCCTCAGGAAACCACTCTAGAATGGGTGGTAACTGGGTTCCTATCAGTGTCAAACATGCCAGAGTTCAGCAGGTGGCTGGTAAGAGTTTCAAAAAGCTGATGACAGGAGTGAAGGAGGACTCCAGAGGGTGTTGATCCTGCTCTCTCCTTGGACCCCTTGGTCCTCCCTCTCTGGGCTGGCTCAGAACTTGCAAGCTGTCTGGGTCCCTGCTGAACTTCAAGGGTCACTGTAACTGAGGCCTCAGCAAAGCACCTTTTGCAACCAGTAGACATACCTGGTCATTCATTATCTCATCCCCTCCCATTTCCCTTCCAAGATATACAAAGTAAACACTTTTCCACCCCAATTTCCAGAGCTGTTTGAAAGGCATTACGGGACAGGCACACACACACACACACACACACACACACACACCCTCATATCCTTGTGTTGCAAACTCCAAGTCATCTGGGCTTGGGCTCTGACTCTCTTTTCTTTGCCAAGATTCAGATTACTGAGCAAGCAAGAAGAGCCAAGCCAAAGCAAATCAAGTGATTCCACAGGCACATTGTGAGGTGCAGAGCTAGCACTTTTGATATTGTGTAATTAAGACTGTAACAAACATCACACAGGGAATTAGCCTCCAGATTGTGACAGAAATAAATCTGGTTGGCTTCAAAAGTTTTCCTTAAAAAGAAATATTTTGGTTCCAGTATCTGTGCAAGAGGGAGAAAGCCTGCTGTCCTTGACACAGGAAGAAGATAACACCTGTCAGTAGAATTCAAACCACCTGCTTGGGGTGCCTTGGGGGATTAAGCCTGCAGCTGGCCACATGCTCTCCCACTTCTGGGCCACACCTTTGGGGCTACAGATGAGTTTCCGAGTGGGCAGGATTTTTTTAATTCAGCATTTAAGACCCCAGATACATAAATCATCACAAATTGTAAAATTGTCCCCAAAGGATAGAGAAAAATTAAAGTTCCCACCTTCAGGCTATCACAGTTTAGTATTTTACAGGCTTAACAGTCAACATGGCATCCTCATTTCCCATATAAAAGAGCACAGTAGTAAAACACCGGTCCCAGGACACTGTGTCTGTTCTTCGGAACAGAAAGCAACACAGAACCTTCACCCTCAGACTCATGTATAAAAGATTAGCTGAAATGCCAAAAGTAACAGCTTCCATTGGATTTCTCTACTCTGCTATAAGGCTGCTCTCTGTTATTCTTGGGAAACCCTTCCTGGCTTGAACAAACGTCAATGCTTAAACAGACTTTTACCATAAGCATTCTTTTTTATGTTATTTTTAAATTTTTAATGAATTCTGAAGACTGAAAGAGTTACACAGGTTGGTTCTGGGATTGTACTCCTCACATGCATTTTTGCCATTGAAAAGCCTATGATGAAGTAGGCAGTTCATGCCCACATCTTTTTTTAAAGTACTTCTAAGGTGAATTTTGGATCTACTATTGACAGCCTGAAACTAGCAAGAAAATAGAGAAAGTAGACAATGGAGGGAAATGAACTTAGAGTCAAGCTCACCTGGGCCATGTCACTGGGGATGGGAGGAGCACAGAGGCAGAGCTAGCTGTGGAGCTCCCTCATGACCACAGGCCATTTGTCCCTCTCTCCTCATCTTTATAGTAAGAACCAACCACCTTTTCTTATGCAAACATAGAACAGAACTGTTTCATTACAATTGCAGCCATTGCAAAAGGATATTGCAAACATGAAATCACCTTCTAAAAATAAAAATAGATGCATGAGGTCACATGCCTACAACATAAGAAAAGCAATTTAAATGCAGAACCAAAAGTCTTCTCTTCCCATGCTTTGTGTGAATTCTTTGTGTGAATGTGTGCCACATGTCAGGCTGTTTACAGAGAAAACGGTTTTGCTTTCTGAATCACACATGTGGTAGGCATGCCAACCCTGATGGAAAGAAAAAGGGAGAAACGTCTTGCCCAGTGATGCCTGTGTTTCTGAATAGAGCCCACAGGCCACTGAACATCAGTCACAGCCAGGCGTGGCTCACGAAAGGTCAAGAAAACACCTGATTCTCAGCTCCAATGAGTCACAATACCTCTGAGGCAAAGGGATACCTGTGCCAAAGCATGAACGATCTTTCTACAGTCTGGGAGGAAAATGAAGAGGACTGCAGAATATATGTGGAAAATTCAGTGGCTTTGTTCACTCTCCCCTTGTCCTCATAGCCTTTAGCTCATTTACACACCCGGCAGGCATACACATAAATACACACCCCACTCCTGCCCAGATATAGTCCTAAGAATACCAGAGAGTTTGTTGGTGCCAGGATGCCCATCAGAATTCTCCCTTTCCACTGTATCACAAAGGTTTTGTGTAGGAAGGAGGTTAAAGGTAAGCTTGAGGAAGAGAAGAAAGCAAACTTTGGGTGACTTGGCATTTTTTTCCATCTTCCTCTTCTTCTCATGTCTCTGAAGATGAAATGCCCACACCTGGCAAGACTAACTGCTCTACCTGGGTCAAACATGTCACTCCAACAAGGGGCCCTGTCCTTCAGCAGCCTCCTTGCCCAGCTGCCCTTCAACCTCTTATGCATCACCAAAGCTTCCCCTCCACATAAGAACATTCACTTAACAACTATAACCTTGGGGCACCTGGGTGGCTCAGTCATTAAACATTTGCTGTTGGCTCAGGTCATGACCCCAGGGTCCCAGGATCAAGCCCTGCATCAGGCTCCCTGCTCAGCAGAAAGCCTGCTTCTCCCTCTCCCACTTCCTCTGCCTGTGTTCACTCTCTCGCTGCCTCTCTCTCTGTCAAATAAATTAATTTTAAAAATCTTTTAAAAATAAATAAATAAAATAAAATCCACAACACAATCATAGAAAAACAATTACAACCTTGATAACAATGAACACTGATTGAAAAATTACTATATGCCAGTTTCCAAGTCAGCACTTTGTGTACATTTCCCTCATTAAATCTTAAAGTGATCCTATTTTAAAACCCACTTTAAAAATAAAGAAAATGAGACTCAGGGTTGTTTAACCTGCATGAAATCAAACACAACTCTGTTGCCCAGGACTCAAGCAGCCTGATTCCAATTCCATACTCAGCATTACCAGTAAGCATCTCCCACCGCAAAACCAAAACCAGATTTCTCTATCATTCCATCATCCCTACTTCACTTATAGGGAGGGACATCTCTGAAAGCCTTCTGGTCTACCTACCACTCAGGGCTGGCTCTAGCCTGTCCTCCCATCCTGTGATTGCCTGCTCTCGCCAACCTGGAGGTCTTTCCACACTTCCTTGTCTCCTCCCTCAGACACCACTTACTGTTCCCTCAGTCTGGGCTTACCCCTATGCATCACCTAACTCTTCCACCTCAGGCTCATGTCTTTCTCCTGAGCTTCACACGTATATCCAGAAGCCACTGGATTCCCACAGACACTTCACATGAGTCCAGAAACTCTCCATTTCTCCTGATTCCTTACCTCACTTATGCTACTCTTAACCTCATCACTTCCATGAGCAACTCTAGCACCTACCTCCTCTTTCAAACCTGAACCCTGAAGTTTCCCTTATCTCCTTATACCTCTGCCAATACAATCAAGTTGCTCACTTCTGGTTCCTTCCTCCTTCTAGTTACAGTCCCTTCCACATGTCCCTAGACAATGCCTTATATACCTGCTACATCAGCCTCTGCCCTGGTCTCCTTTCCCCTCATTGACCTGGGAGTGATTGAACTGAAACGTGAACCTGAGAGCACTGAAAAGTACCTATAGCTCTGCTATAGAATGAGGTCCACATTCCTCAGCCCACTATACAGGACCCTTCCTTTTCTGGGTCACTGCATATGTGCATGGCTCATCACCCACTATTTTGCCCTTGGACCCAATGCTCCAGTCTTGCAGATCGCCCAAATTCCCACTCCTTTTCATGTTGTCTACTCTGCTTAGAATGCATTTGGACTTGCTCTCGAGCACCCAGGAACCATCTCTTCCAGGATTCCTTGGACATTTTCCAAACTTAACACCTTCTGTCATTTCTACCAAATGTCCCTCCTCTCTACCTTCCATGACCATTTACTGAATACTGACCATGGGGCAGGCATCATGTTGAGAACTGAACATTCAAAGCTGTTCTCACAGGCATGGGATCTAGCGGGAGGGAAATGATGCATAGATAGATGTCAAACGACAGACACCGGCTGCCCCCACACCATCAGAGCCTCCCAGGGTCAGGAGGGCCTGCTATGGCTGCATAGTTCTTCAGGAGTTGGGTGTGAGAATGGGATGGGGAGGAAAAAGAAAACTTGTAAGCTGCATTTTTTTTTTTTTGCCTCCACTGCATCTCATCCCTCATAGAGACTTGAAGGCATGAAATAACCTCTGAGAACATCCCAACTACAATTCCCAGAGTCATAATAGACTGCCACAAATGCAATAATTCAAATTTTAGAATTATATAGAAATTAAAATTAATTTGAAAATTAATTTCAAAATCTGCAACTTCCTTAAAAGGCTTTGTTTCAATTTGCATGACATACTTCTGAGTGCCTTTCACAGGAGCCACACAAGCAGCAAGGTTTGCATTTTTTAAAAGTTCAATTTTGTCTGGAATAAATGATAAGAGCACACTTGATCATAGCTGTCCACACAATTGTTCAAAGTGACTTGGACAGACTGAGCTGCATCTGGGAGAATAAGGCTCAACTCCCTCCACTTCCTATAATTCTTGCTTGGTACCACCATCCCCCACACTTCAGGGATTTCACTGGTTTTGTGCAAGTGGATTTAAACCTCCACACCTCACATGACCTGATTTTCATCTCTCTAAGTGTTGAGGAAGGAGGGCAACTTGTGCAAATTGCAACCAGCCACAGAGCAATTGTCATGGGAAAGACAGACAGAGCTATGTGGGCATCTCTGCCCAGGAGAAAAGAAATTTCCTGAAACACACCCAGAAAAGCTGAAATGCTACCCTAACAGGAATCTCAAATGATCAATACAAGGCTGAGGCTTTTTGGTTTTCCATTGTGCAGGGGGAGCCTCCTGGTACAGACAGGTGGGGGTGTGCATGCTCTTACTTACTGCCTTTGTTTCTTCTTAACTTCCTCTTCTGAAATTAACTGGAACTGATCCCTTTTGAAACCAAAAGCCCCTGAAGGAAATGTGATGATTAGCCCCTAACATGTCCCTGTCAGTTTTTCTCATCTGTAAGGAAATAGACAGCTGGCATTCCATCTTGATACAAGTTTGAAAATTGTTTCTGCATAGACATGTCAAGGTGGCGTCCACTGCCCCTGCCACTCCCATGCCTGAGCTCAGCCTCAGAGGCTAGGACAACAAATGCCATCCCCCTAGAGTGCTCAAGGGCAGGGCAAGACCACCAGCAAGCATCCCTGGCCCTGTCACTAAGCACACTGGTTTTCCTGGGCACACAGGGACACTAGGAATGTCCTATCTGGGTGAAAGGTGGGGCACAGACCCCTCCAAGGAGGTGGGGACCAACAAGCTGGGTTCTCCTCCTCATCAAGCCCAGCAGGTGTGTGAAAAACCTTCAAAGAAGGAAAAGAGCTTTTCAGCCCTCTATCCGTTGCAGAAAGATCTTGAGTCCTAAAACCTACCTCCCATATTCAAAAAACCCTCTACTCTGGCTGCATGTGAAAATTCATTTCACATGCTATTTGTGCAATAGATTCCAAAGGAGTGACAAATCACAGGACTGCCCTTTCTCAGAGATGATGCAGGAGATGGGGAAGGAGGATGGAAGCCCCCCGGCATTCAGGACAGGTGATGCAGGAGGTGTTCACAGGTTTATGTCTTGTAGGAAGGAACACACCATTAGGCTTGGACGGCCTGGTGCTAGCTTTGCCGCTCTCATGATCTTTGTAAATGACAGTGAGAGCAGCAGTGACACCGCCTGAGGGCTCACTGTGTTCCAGGATCTGTGCTTGCTGCGCTGCACACATTGTCTCATTTATTTCTCCTAGGTCACCTGTGGTGAAAGCGTTAATGTAATACCCATTTCCCAGGTGAATAAACTGAGGTTTCAAAAGACCAAATGACCTGACCAGCCCAGAATGTAAGAACTGGGCCAGTTTCCAACCCAGGTCTGTAATTCCATATCCTGCAATTTTCTTTGAATCTGCATTTTAATCTATAAAATAAGATGAAAATTGCCTACATTATAGAATTATTATAAGGGTTAAGTGAAAAATACGTGTTACAGCACTCTATAAAAATGAAAATTATATTTTTGAAAACACTGTTATTATGACCTTGAATCAATAAGGATGCAAAATGCTCTGATTTGAACAAACAAAAAACAGGAAGGAATCAAGCTTAAAACAGCAACTATCCATTATGCTTGCTTAAAAGCCTCCTCTCTTTGGGGCTTCACCCAATGTGCTCATGGCCACATGTACCCCATTCAGGCTTTAAGAACTCTCCAAAAGCAAGGTTTATTCATTAAATTTATAATACAAAAGATCACTTACCTGGACTCTAAAATCAACTGCTCACAGAAATTATAGAGAATTGTTGTTATTCATTCTTCCCTAAATGGCTGTCTGTCTTTCAGAAACTTGGAGGTCGCCTTCTCACAGATTTCCTATTTGCTTTACTGCTCGGCATAAAGAATTCAAAAATTCTATAATTTTATTTTCATTTTAGTTCTTGACTTTCTTCATAGAGTTTAATCCAGAACTTGAGCAAATGAAATTTATCTTACAATAGGTGTATTTTTTAATGCAGCAAACAGAATCTAATGTAATAAATTACTTTTTTTAATTTTTTTATTTCTTTTCAGCATAACAGTATTCATTGTTTTTGCACCACACCCAGTGCTCCATGCAATACATGCCCTCCCTAATACCCACCACCAGGCTCCCCTAACCTTCCACCCTCCGCCCCTTCAAAACCCCTCAGATTGTTTTTCAGAGTCCATAGTCTCTCATGGTTCACCTCTCCTTCCAATTTCCCTCAAATCCCTTCTCCTCTCCATCTCCCCATGTCCTCCGTGTTATTTGTTATGCTCCACGAATAAGTGAAACCATATGATATTTGATTCTCTCTGCTTGACTTATTTCACTCAGCATAATCTCTTCCGTCCCGTCCATGTTGCTACAAAAGTTGGGTATTCATCCTTTCTGATGGAGGCATAATACTCCATAGTGTATACATATGGACCACATCTTCTTTATCCATTCGTCTGTTGAAGGGCATCTTGGTTCTTTCCACAGTTTGGCGACCGTGGCCATTGCTGCTATAAACATTACTTTTGCCATGAAGTACACAGCAGTAAGATAACCAGTCATACCCCGCATACAAGAATATGCTGAACTGTACCAGCCTAGTGATTCATGCCATGCTACCCACGACCAGTGCACACGTGCATATTATTTCCACTGAAAGAAAATGCATTTTCCAGTACTAGAGTATGGAATGATACACCAAAATTGCATCCCTACCCATTCAAGAGAAAATGATGGTTTTTATCCTTTGCTCATTCTGAGAAATGCATTTTATTCTTTACCAAACTGTTAACTCGGTTATGTGTATTTTCTTTACTCCCTACTTTGTTTTTGCCCATCAAGAAATGTTCCTAAACCTGGCAGGGAGAAGCACACTGGCCTTCCAGTGAGGGCCCTGCATTCCCACATAACTACTATGCACCCATTGTGTGGCCTTGGCAACTGGGGGTGCTCTCTGGGCCTTGGTTTTCTTATCTAGGAATGAGGAGGTTACAGGAGAAGATCCTTTCAGCTTTATTCCACTTTGAAATATCAGTGACTACCCAGAGCCACATAAAATACTATCTCGGCTCCCCAGAGCTAACTTTTCTGTCTCCACAACACTCTGGCTTGCAGGATTAAGAACAGAACTGCTTGACGTGGCAGTGCTGGACATTCCACCCAGTGCCCAGTTGGACATTGAAGGATCCCAGAGCCATAAGAAATCCAGCTGACATTTCACAGGGAGATAAGTGAGAAGGAAAGCTTCTTGGAGCCTTCCAAATACGCAGACACATTTTCACCACACTCTAGAATGTTCCCTATCACTCAAAAGATAAAAACATGAAAATCTTGAAAAGTCTGAATTCCTGCTTAACTTTATCAAGATGAATAACATAAATACAAAGAGGTAGTTTAGCAACTTTGGAAAAGATGTTGCTGCTTCTTAAACGTAAGTGGTTTCTGACGTTTTCTTTTAGGTTGCTGACTGCTGGAACGATGTAGCAATTCTCTATCTTCAAGAGGCACATTTGATAGCAATTAACCCATGGTTAAACAGTCCCCTGATCACAGTCACTGGGCTTCCATTAGAATGAAAAGCACTGTGTTGGGCAATAATTGTCTAATTATCAAAGTTCTGAAATGAAAACCATTCTTTGTATCTCTATAATCCAACCCCCACTACTACCAAAAGCTTAGACCCGAAGATGATGTAAACCATTTGTGAACCATCTATAAGCAGAAAAGAACTGGCCTTCTTTAGAATAGTTTGCTGTGAAAGAAGATTGCCTGGATTTTATGTCTCAATAATCTATATTGCAGCATCTAAATAAACTCTTCATTACAGGGGCTGAAACTATTTGTCACTTGTGAGATATTAACAGAATATCTTCAAAGGATGGTCCATATGACAAAAAGTATTTCTCTGGGGTTGGATTTTTCATAGAGAATCATTGTAGGACCTTTTAACATTGTATTCTCAATAATCTGGCTGTTGACCCATGAATTGCATTCCAGATCTATGTGCTAATGGCCCATCTACTGGTGAGACACAGCAGAGAGAAGGACTTGGGGACAAAAATAACCTATAAAAGTTCCTGATTATTGGGGCGCCTGGGTGGCTCAGTGGGTTAAAGCCTCTGCCTTCGGCTCAGGTCATGATCCCAGGGTCCTGGGATCGAGCCCCGCGTCGGGGTCTCTGCTCAGCAGGGAGCCTGCTTCCTCCTCTCTCTCTGCCTGCCTCTCTGCCTAATTGTGATCTCTATCTGTCAAATAAATCAATAAAATCTTTAAAAAAAAAAAGTTCCTGATTATTGAAACTTTCCATCTTGAACCATAAAATTCAGGGGTCTTTAGAAGCCCTAGAAACTGCCAGGAGAAGTTACTACAATCCCATCATCATCATCATTATTGTCATCATCATCATCACCTCTAAGGCTGGCATATTTATTAAATATTTATGGGCCAAACCCTATGCTAAGTGTTTTATATGTATGTGTTCATTGAATCCCTATGGAAAAACCTGTGAGGCAGGTCCTTTGACTACTCCTTATTTAAAGATGGGGAAACTGACTCTCAGATATGAGGAAACTGCCCAAGTTTGCAAACCTGAGATTTTAATTACTCTGCTCTCTACCTGTTACCTAGTACTTCAAGTCCAGGGAGCACAGTTCCCAAGGGCTCAGAGCATGTGCTTTATGCTTGAAGGAGATGTGTGTTTTTTGACTGTAGGCGACAGAATATCAACTCAAACCAGCATGACCACAAATATGACTAATGGGCTCCCACTATGGGCTCAAAGATAGCTCCAAGCTGCCATGGTCCTTATAGTTAGCATTGAAAAGAAAGGGCCTCTTCTCTGATGGCTTGGGCCTCAGTTGGACATGAATGGGTCACTCTTAGGCTTTATGCCTATCTCTGAACTAAATATTGTGATGAAGTAGATGACTGTGGTGATGAGAAAGGTTATGATCTGCCCAAACTGAAGGTGTCTCCATAAAGACTGAGGTGTGGGAAGCTTGGCTTCCCATGGGAAATTGGAGGGCTTTTATCCAAAGGTAGGGCAGAAAGAATGCATAGGAAAATAGCAAATATTCATCATCATAGACTCAATGGCAGGAAGGCCAACATTGTAAAAATTCCAGAGAACCTCTAGGAGTCTAGAACTTCTAACAAAATACCATAGTTTTTTTAAATTTTTATTTACACCATACTTCTCAGTTTCTGACATGGATAATGATAAAATTAATATTATCTTGAAGAAGGTTTAGCCTACACAACTGACTCCTACTCTAAGTGGAGGTAGTTTAGAATCAGTAAAATACACCAATAAATCCTCTATATGCAAGGTAGATTCTCAGTAAATGCTAGTATCTGGCATATATTGAATAAATAAGATCTACATCTTAGTCCATTCACTGGATCATAAATTCTAACTAATTTTTCGTATTGGTGAGTATATATATTTACAAGCTAGAGATAATATGATTCCAAAGTTCAATTACATCGACCTTTAACTTTTATGGGCTTCAAAATGATAGTATGCTGTCCCATTTCCACACAAGGCTCAGAACTTTATTCTACAATTTAGTTCTGCAACATTTATTTCATGCCTATTATGTGTAAGTGGCAGGTGTTAGAGATTAAAACTAAATAAACATGGTCCCTATGCCTGTTAGCAGGAAAGACAAACATATTAACACATAGTTTGTTACAAATGCTATGATAAAGGTAAACAAATATACTCTGGAACTCAAATGGGCAACACTTAATTCAGTCTTGAAAGATGACAAAATTTTAGGCAAAAAATAAAAGATTGGGACATGTTTCAAGTAGAGGGAACATCAGGAACAGAAGTATGAAATCATGTGACAGCATGATGTGTTCAGTCTAGGGCAGTACTGTCCAACAAAAATCTCATATGAACCACAAATACAAACCACCAGATGTAATTTTAAGTTTTACAGTAGCCACTCTGAAGAATAAGAAGAAACAGGTGAAATCAACTTTAAATTTTATTTAGCTTCACATATCCACAGTATTAGCATTTCAAAACATAACTAATATAAAAATTACTAAAGAAGCAGTTCACATTATTTTTTTTAAGATTTTTATTTATTTATTTGTCAGAGAGAGAGAGAGAGAGAGAGAGATCACAGGCAGGCAGAGAGGCAGGCAGAGTCAGAGGGAGAAGCAGGCTCCCTGGCCAGGAAGGAGCCTGATGTGGGACTCGATCCCAGGACACTGGGATCATGACCTGAGCTGAAGGTAGCCACTTAACCGACTGAGCTACCCAGGTGTCCCAGTTCACATTATTTTAAGAACAAATCTTTTAGAACCCAGTGTACATTTTACATATATAACACATCTCACTTTGGACTGGCCACATTTCAGAGACATGATAGCCACCTGTGGCTGATGGTTACCTCAAGGGATAGCACACTCAAGAATAACAAGCTGGAGGTGGAGAGTGTCAAAAAGGTGGCTCAAGAAGCAAACAGAGGCAGTCACACAGTCTTGTGAGTGCTTCATTGTAAGAGTCATGGGAAACCAATGAAGGGTGAGTCACTTTGGAAACTACATAAAGGACAGTTTCAAAGGGAACAAAGCTAGGAGTTTGATGGTTATACGATCCAGCTAGAATTGAAGAAGTTTGAAATTAAAGTCAATGGGATGGAGATGGAGCTGGGAAGACACAGAACTATTGAGGACAAAATGTCTGTAGGAGTTTGGTGAATTCAATGTGGAAAAGGAGGTGTAACAAGAAAACAAGTTGAGAATGTCTTCCAAGTTTCTGATGGACATAATAAGAGAACCATGGGAATTGAAAGATGTGGGAGGGAGGAATACCACAGCAGGTCTGTTATTCTCTATTACATCCCATACCACAACCTAAGTGTGTGTTTACACTAACGTGAATCTCTATCCTAACTCAGAGCTTATCAAGAAAAGAGGAACAGGCATGAACATGCAGGGTTATTTGCACAGGTATCCCCATGAAGGCATCTGGGGAAAAGAATTCTTCACAAATGTAAAATTCAGTATTGATCCCAAAAGGGTAAAAACAAGATATCAAGCCCAGCTGAAGGTATTGACACATATTCTCTTCCTTAATGAAATAGGAATAATTGTAATCATCGAAATGCAGCAAAGGACCTAACATGGAAACATAGGGAAGCCCCTATCAAGAGAATGGAATACACTATGACACTGAGAATCTTCTAGTTGTTCAGCTGTTTATGAGGGGAAGGCATTAGCAATCCAGTTCCAAGTCTGTGATGCAAGAAAACACCCAACTAAGCAGGAGTATCAAAGGAAGTCATCCTCTCATGATTCAGAACTGTGGGACTTTCCATCATCATCACAAGGTATGCTTAGTGGAATAAACAAAAGCTTCAGGGGGCATAAGAGCCAGGACCAGCAGATAACAGTAGTGCCTATAGGGAACTACATCCAACCATGCACAGTCATGGCAATTGTAACCTTCAAGGGAGAATTACCTAGCTGGAAGAGAAAGTGGCCTATATTAGGAATCTAAGGGGCACTAAACAGTGGGTCACGGATTCATTCCCTTTGAAAATGAATATTTTGGGTTGAGGGGAACTTGGAAAATTCTCAGTAGGGACAGAATGGTATTCTTCTTTATTCTTTTTCCTGAAAATCCAACTCTTTAGAGGGGCAATAAATACTTGGTGTTGGGAACTCAGTGAATACCAGTGTAGGTTTGAAGTTAATGCATGTGGCTAGGTGCTAGGGAGCTAAAGAGTCGAGTACCTCCCCCCATCCTTAGAAGATGAAAGTGAGTAGGAGACCCAAAGGAAAGAATATGGTTGTGCCTAATCTGGGGAAGGCCACCACCTAATGGACACATAAACATTGCAAGTAGACTTTTCCACATGGGCACATACATTTGTGAAGAAAGGAATATTGGGTCCTTGGGTTTTACAGGGGAGCTACAAATAAGTCATTACCCTAGATTTTATTTTAAGAAGTTGGCTTAATTCATTAAAATGGGGAAAAGAGGAATATTTAAAGAATTCCCTGGAGTAATTTTTTCAACTTAAAAAGACATAAATGATGTTCTAGCATGGGAAGAATCTCAACACACTGTCACCTTCATCATGCAGGGCTCCACAGCAGTAAAATGTATTTATTGCTTTCAAAGTCAAGACTCATTGTCCTTTGCTCCTTTATAAAAATATGTAATGTTACTAAGGATACTATGACTCCACATGCCTTTGTGCATGTATGGATACAATTCACAGAACATGGTGAACCAACCAACCCAGTTTTTTCCCCTTTCAATGTCTTCCCAGAGACATTTACCTATTGCTGACCTTATAAAAAATAAAAATAGCTATGTAGCTTAATTTTCCCCAAACTCTGTTTGAAGAAATCCATGAGCAAAGATACAGAGCAGTTAATGTCAACTTTTCAGACTCTGAAGCATATGAAGATTATTTTAAGTAAACTTTTTACTTAAATTATTATTTACTTAAGTTATTTTCAAATCTCAAATTTTATCCCAAGGTTCAGTTACTTATCTATCTATATCCAAATATTTTGAGCTGAAACTCACATTAAATCATATTGCCTACCAAAATTTCTAATATTTAAGTGAAGGTATTAGAGGAAAAATAAGTCCTGACTTAAGTAGCTTTTTTGGGACTTCATCAAGATCAAAAGCTTCTGCACAGCAAAGGAGACAACAAAACAAAGAGGCAACCCACGGAATGGGAGAAGATATTTGCAAATGACAGTACACACAAAAGGTTGATATCCAGGATCTATAAAGAACTTCTCAAACTCAACACATGCAAAACAGATAATCACATCAAAAAATGGGCAGAAGATATGAACAGACACTTCTCCAATGAAGACATACAAATGGCTATCAGACACATGAAAAAATGTTCATCATCACTAGCCA
>PISX010032077.1:0-16612 GCA_004024625.1 Mellivora capensis
TAGTGAAATAAGTCAATCAGAGAAAGACAACTATCATATGATATCCCTGATATGAGGAAGTGGAGAGGCAACATGGGGGACTAGGGGGGCAGAAAAAGAAGAAAAGAAACAAGATGGGATTGGGAGGGAGACAAACCATAAGTGACTCTTAATCTCACAAAACAAACTGAGGGTTGCTGGGGGGAGGGGGTCAGGAAAGCTGGGTGGCGTAATGGACATTGGGGAGAGTATGTGCTATGGTTAGTGCTGTGAAGTGTGTAAACCTGGCGATTCACAGACATGTACCCCTGAGGATAAGAATATGTTTATATAAAAAAAATTAAAATTATATACAGGGAAAAAAATGCACAGAGAAGTTCACAATCATATGTGAGATTTTTAACTTGTCTCAGGAACAGATAGAATAAGCAATGGTTTATTACAGTTTTTGTTTTATTTTGTTTTGCTTTGTTTTTTACCTGTTGTTACTGAGAATTTCTGGAAAGGTTTATACTTAAGGCCCATGACATGCTTAATTGATAACAGTTGCTTTATATTCAAACAAACAATTTCAGTATATTATACATATGTCAAAATATGGCTGTTGGCTATATTAGTTCTTATAATTTTTCAGTTGATTAACTTGAGTAAATATTTGTGATAGGTCATCATGGGTATATATATTTAACTGCTAGACAGATTTTATCAAGTTAAGGATAATACTATCTCGATAAACAATTGTTCCTTATTTTAGTTCAAGAATGAGTGTTACCTTCAATAAATGAATATCCAGCAATTATGAAAGTGTTTGTGGTTGCCTGTGTTTTAAAAATAGCTAGTAAGAACATTAAATGTTTCCTTATTCAATCACTTTTCATTCTGAAAAATAACTCTAGGTAGTCATAAAATAAACATCTCTCTTGTTTAATCCAAACATTGCCTGTTGTTTGGAAATGATCATACTAATGATCTAGAAGGTGGTTAGATGCTTTATATGTTTTTATGTTTTAGGTTTTAGATAACTGGACATTAAAAAGAACAATTTAGACATAAACAGTGGAGTTAAGCCAGTTCCTAAAATGTCCTCACTCTAATTGAAACATACATTTTTCTATACATGTTTTCAAAGAGATAAATAGCAAAAGATCACTAGGTAGGGGGAAAGAGATTATTTAATAAAAGGAAAGGGAACAGTCAAAAATGGATTACTAGTAGGCATTAGATAATTTTGGCAGACAAAAGAAAAGACATGAGTAAATTAAATTATGCATGACTTGGCATACAACTTTGGAATTTAACCACTGTTTTTGAAACACAAAGCTGTGAGCTGCCCAATTTCCATAACTCTGCTAGAAAAGTTAAACAAAACAAACAAACAAACAAACAAAACCACAATCCTTAAGCTGTAGCAATTAAAAAATAGGGAAAAATATTGGATAAGTTGGAAGAGTTATGGGAAATTAATCTATAATCCTTCAACACAACTAAATGTCATGCAAAGCAATATATAGCTTGCATATTTGGAAGGTAAGGACATGACTGGTTTGGCATTTATGCAAACATATCATAAGAGGAAGGAAGGGAGGGAGAGAGAAAGGGAGAAGCACAAGACACATAAAACTAAGAACAAAACATATTGTGCCAAAAATGAAGAGAATTATCCATCGTGTTTCATACTAAAGAAAACTTCTAAAATTCTGAATAATTTAATAAAATCTAAGTTTAAATATGAGATAAATAAAGGGTAGACTTTAATGATACAGAAATTGCAGAGGAGGAAAATATACTAGTGCAAAATGAATAGCGTTACAGAAGGATAAGGAAAAAATAGAATTACAGAACACAATCAGCACGGCTGAGACCGCATTAATAACATAGAGGAATGGTTTAAAATGACCATAGCGGGAGCCGCATGAAAGTAACAGAGCTCTTGGACCAATTAGAGAGAAAACCCTAGACTAACAAGACAGGCCAAGATAATCTAGCAGAAAGGTAATTGGGAACCCTGAGGTAGAAAGCCACACAAAGGCAATGGAACCCTCTTCTATAAACACAACTGCAATATTTTCTAGAAACATAGTGAGACAAAATCATATGCTAGATGATCAATCCACAATCCATACTAAATGGAAAGAGAAAATCACTTACACCCTAATTAATTTATTTCATGTGATGAGTTTAAAAACTTTAGATATTCAGATTCAAAACCAGGTCACAGATAAGACTGAGGCTTGAAGAGTGAGGGAGGAACATCAAGCTAGTCTCAAATTGAGCAAGAAGGCTCCATTGGAAATAAAACGAAGTATTGTTGCTGTTGTTAATAAACCAGCATTTACAGTGCATTGAGTGGAACGCTAACTTTTGTTGCAGTTACATATTTATCTGGTCATCAACCCTGCTGCGTTGTTCATCAGCGTTTTCTTATGCACTGGTGAAAGTATTCAATATATGCACAAGGAGCCCTGAGTAAAATATTTGCATTTTAAATGAGCCCCCAATAAATTAATTTATAATTAGAGGGACTGAAAAATCAGACAATTAATTATAAAGTCTAGAATTCAGAAGATAATCTTGAGGCCAGAATTCAGGATTTAAAATTCACCATAAAAGAGATTACTGAATAACTGACGGAGACCAGAGCCTCCAGAGTTCATGCAAACTTAGAGAACAGGCACTTCTGAGAAAAGTGGAATAAGAGGATCTTGAAAAGAAAACTGCAGGTGCTAAAGCAAAGGGGGGCATTTTTCAAGACATCTGTTGAAAACACAGCTGTTTCCAATCGAATTACCTTCGTCTTTTTGTCAAATATTAAATGATCATACAGGTTGGGGCAAATTTTGGAATCTACATTCTTGTACCATTAAAATTTCTTGTTTTTTAGTTGCGTATAGTTGACACACAATGTTACATCAGTTTCATATAGTGGTTCAGCATAGCTATGTTCACAAGTGTAGCTACCTCAGTCATCACACTACACTATTACAGTATCATTTACTATGTCCCCTATGCTGTACCTTATATTCCTGCGACGTATTCATTCCATAACCCATAGCTTCTATCACCTAGTTCCCTTCACCCACTTTGCCCACCCGTACTCCCCTCCCTTCTGGAAGCCATCAGCTTCTTCTCTACATTTATTTATAGGTCTGATTGCACTTTTTGTTTGCTTATTCATTTTTTAAAATTCCACAAATAAGTGAAATCATGGTATTTGTCTTTCTCAGTTTAACTTGTTTCCCCTCTCTCTCTGCCTGCCTCTCTGCCCACTTGTGATCTCTGTCAAATAAATAAATAAAAATCTTTAAAAAATAAATAAATAACGCTGTAATAAACATAAGGGTGCATTTATCTTTTCAAATTAGCGTTTTTGCTTTCTTTGGGTAAATAGCCAGTAGTGAAATTATTGAATCATATAGTATTTTTATTTTTAGTTTTACTAAGAACCTCCCTACCGTGCAACAGTAGCTGTACCAATTTACATTCCCACCAACAATGCGTAAGTGTTTTTTTCTCCACATCCTCACCAAGGCTTGTTTTTTTGTCTTCTTGATTTCAGCCTTTTTAACAGGTGTTATCTGATATTTCATTGCAGTTTTGATTTGCATTTCCCTGATGATGAGTGAGGCTGAGCATATTTTCATATATCTGTTAGCCAGCTGTAAGTCTTCTTTGGAAAAATATCTATTCAAGTTGTCTGTCCTTTTTTTTTTTTAATCAGATTTTTTTTTTAGTGTTGAGTTGTATAAGTTCTTTATATACTTTGGATTTTAACCCTTTATTGGATATGTCATTTGCAAATACCTTCTCTCATTTCATAGATTACCTTTAGTCAGAATAATCTTAAGAAGGACAAAACTAGGGGTATCGCAATTCCAGATTTCAAGAAATAGTACAAAGCTGTAGTAATCAAAACAGTATGGTATTAGACGCATAGATCAATGGAACAGAATAGAGAGCCCAGAAGTAAACATAGACTTACATGGTCAATTAACTTATGATAAAGGAGGCAAGAGTATACAGTGGAGGCAAGACAGTCTCTTTAATAAATAGAGCCAAGGAAACTGGACAGTTACAGTCATGAGGTGGCTCAGTCTGTTAAGCATCTGCCTTTGGCTCAGGTCATGATCTCCTGGGTCCTGAGATTGAGCCCTGCATTGGACTCCCTGCTCAGCAAGGCGAATTCTCCCTTTTCCTCTCCCCTCCCCACTCAAGCTCTCTCTCTCAAATAGGTAAATAAAACCTAACAAAACAAAGCAAAACAAAAACTGGACAGTTACATGCAAAAGAATGAAACTGGACCACTTTCTAACACCATACACAAAACTAAATTCAAAATAGATTAAAGACTTAAATGTGAGACCTAAAACTATAATAAATCCTAGAAAAGAACATGGGCATCAATTCTCCCGACCTCAGTCATAGCAACATGGCTCTGGACATGTTTCCTAAGGCAAGGGCAACAAAAGCAAAAAGAAACTACTGGGATTACATCAAAATAAAAAGCAAAGGAAATGCATAGCAAAGGAAAACATCAACAAAACAGAAAGACAATAATATACTGAACAGCAGAAAAAGATACCTGCATTCTTGTACTTTTATAAATTTAAGCTTATGCCAATTTCAAATATCCTGGTTTACTGCAGGTTTGGAATAAATATAAAATTAGTTAGGTTAAAGCATTTTCCTTTTTCAGAATTTTTCATTTTCTTGTATCAAAATTTCTTTTATCAAATCAGATTTGACTTTTTGATTCTTTGCTTTCTGTATACATTCTTATTTTTACTTTATTTTTAATTTTATTTAAATTCAATTAATTAACATATAGCTTATTATGAGTTTCAGGGGTAGAGTTTAATGATTCATCAGTAGCATATGACACCAGCTCATTACACCACATGCCCTCCCCTTAATGCCCATCACCGAGTTACCCCATCCCCCCATCCACCTCCCCTCCAGCAACCTTGTTTGTTTCCTAGAGTTAAGAGTCTCTTAGGGTTTGCCTCCCTCTCTCATTTTGTCTTATTTTATTTTTCCCTCCCTTCCCCTACAATCCTCTGTTTTGTTTCTTAAGTTCCACATATGAGTGAGACTATGTGATAATTGTCTTTCTCTGATTGATTTTTCACTTAGCATAATATCTTCTAGTTCCATCCACGTCCTTGCAAATGGTCAGATTCATTTTTTGATGGCTAAGTTATATATGCATATATATATACATACATATATATGTATGTATATATATATATGTATACATGGTCTCCCACATCTTCATTATCCATTCACCCGTCAATGGACATCTGGGTTCTTTCCATAGTTGTCCATTGTGGACATTGCTGCTACACTGGGGTGCAGGTACCCCTTTGGAGCACTATGTTCATATCCTTTTGATAAATATCTAGTAGGTCAATCACTGAGTCATAGGGTAGCTCCATTTTCAACTTTTTGAGGACCCTCCATACTGTTTTCCAGAGTGGCTGCACCAGCTTGCATTCCAACAATGGTATAAGAAAGTTCCCTTTTCTCCACATCCTCTCCAACATCTTTGTTTTCTGTTGTTAATTTTAGTCATTCTGACCAGTGTGAGGTGATATCTCATTGTGGTTTTGGTTTGTATATTCCTGATGCTGAGTATTTATTCATGTGTCTGTTGGCTATTTGTATGTCTTCTTTGGAGAAATGTCTGTTTATGTTTTCTGCCATTTCTTGATGGATTATTTGTTTTTTGGGTGTTAAGTTTGATAAGTTCTTTCTAGATTTTAGATACTACCTCTGATAAGGCATTTTGCCAGTATCTTCTCCCATTCTGTAGGTTGTCTTAGGTTTTGTGGACTGTTTCTTTTGCTGCACAAAATAGCTTTTTATCTTGATGAAGTCCCAACAGTTCATTTTTGCTTTTGTTCTCCTTGCCTTTGGAGACACGTCTAGCAAGAAGTTGTTGCAGCCGATGTCAAAGAGGTTGTTGCCTGTGTTTTACTCTAGGATTCTGATGGATTCCTGTCTCACATTTAGGTCTTTCATCCATTTTGACTCTATTTTTGTGTATGGTTTAAGAAAGTGGTCCAGTTTCATTTTTCTACATGTGGCTGTCCAATTATCCCAACACCATCTGTCTACATTTTTAAATCCACTTTCCAATTTCTGTAAAAAATGTTTTCTCTAATTTTGATTAAGAGTTGCACTGATTTGTAGATAAAGTGGAGAAAACTAACATTTAAAAAGTCAGTCCAAGTATTTGGATTTGTCTCTTTCTTTTACTATTTGTTGGTTTTACTTGCCTATTTTCATACTTTGTTATTAGATGTGCACATATTTAGGATTGTTATGACTTCTTGATGAATTGATCTTTTTATCATTATTGAATGAATCTTTTATCCCTGCTCCTTATTCTGAAGTTCACTTAGTATTAATGATGAAGTTTTAGAATATATGTGAGGTTTAGTGGGGTGAGGTCCAGAGCCGATGACCAAGAAAGAATTATTGAGACATCTTTGGTACAATATGGTGGTTTATTAAAGCACAGGGACCAAACTGAGGGTTTTGGAGGGGAGGGGAGGGGGGTGGGAGGTTGGGTGAGCCTGGTGGTGGGTATTAAGGAGGACAAGTATTGCATGGAGCACTGTGTATGGTGCATAAACATGAATTCTGGAACACTGAAAAGAAAAAAAAAAGCACAGGAACAGGACCCATGGGCAGAAAGAGGTGCTGCACCCTGGGTTGTTGGGGGGTGGCAGATTATAACATTAAGATAGTTGGGAGATTCCTGGAAGAATGTTACACAGGTCCCACCTGGGAGTGGGGTTGGGAGGAGGTTGCAGGGCATCAGTTTCTGCTTTGTCCTCCTCTAGTCTTCTGCTCCCCCATTATTTATATAACCACTTAATTTTTTTGTTAATTTGTTTTTATGTCATATCTACTTTCCACCCTTTTACTTTTAATATATATGTACTTTCATATTGGAAGTGGTTTCTTCTAGTGAGTAATGGAGGGATCTTATCGTTTTGTGCAGTCTGATAACCATCACCTTTGATATGACAGGTATAAACTGTTTAAATTTAACATCATTATCAAACCATTAGACTTGAATACTCTTTTCTTTGGTCTTGCAATTGTCCTATATGACACTTGTTTCATTTTTTTTTCTTTATTCCTGCTTTATTTTGGAAAGAGTTCAACTAATTATTTTTTAATATCCACTAATGGCCTATTAGCATACATTTTACAATATGCACCTCTAACTTAACACAGTGTACAAATAATATACCACTTCATTTGTACTATTGTTGTATATGTTACTTCTAAATATGCTATAAACCCCCTAAAATATCATAATTATGTTTTTAAATATTCAACATTTTTTAATAATTAAAAATGAGGAAAATATCTTTTTATCTTTTATTTACAGTTACCATCAGTTTTTATTCCCTGCATAAATCCAAATTTCCATCTAGTACCATTTCTCTTCTGTATGGAAAAACATATCATACTTTATGCTTTACTATTTTTAAAATGAAATTATACTAGCAAAGATTCCTGTCTTTTCGCCTGATTGAGTTCTTTTTTTACCTTTGTATTTGAAACATATTTTCTCTTGGGAAATAATTTTAGATTAAACACTGTTTATTTTTTTTCCTTTTCATGCTTTAAAGATAACACTCCATTCACATACAACACCAATAATGAAATTACATGTGAGTTTGACAGACTCTCTGGGTTGAGCAGAAATTGGGAGGAAACAGAGAAAGTCCTTCCTCTGTACCATGATACACAGTTGACAAAATCAAGACACTAGGAAACCCCATAACTCAAATTACACTGATTTTTAATAAGAGAATTATCAGAAAGAGATAGGAACAGAGGGAATCAAATCAATTAAGAAAAATTTACCATGGAAAGGCAACCCCTCATTCCCCCCTTGCTCCTGCCCCAGCAGCCAACATTCTACTCTCTTCTTCGATGAGTTTGACTCTTTTAAACACCTCATACAATAAAATCATACAATATCTGTCTTTCCAAGACGGGATTATTTCACTTAGCATAATGCCCTTAAGTTTCATTGTTGTTGTACTTGGCAGGATTTCCTTTGTTTTTAAGACTGAATAGTGTCCCCTTATATGTATACACCACATGTTTTTATCTATCAATGGGCTTTCAGGTTTTTTCTATTCCTCACTACTGTGAATAATGCTGCAGTGAGTATGGGGTGCAGATATCTCTTCATTTTTTAAAATAATTATTGTATTTTTATTGTAATTTTAATTTCATTATTTAATTTTTATTTATTTTTCTTTTTTTAATGAGAGAGAGTGAGAGGGGGGCATTGGGAGAGGGAGAGAGAGAATTCCAAGTAGGCTCCATGCCAACACAGAGTTCAATGTGGGGTTTGACTTTATAACCCTGAGGTCATGACCTGAGCCAAAATCGAGCTGGACACTTAACTGAGCCACCCAGATGCCCATATCTCTTTAAGATCCTGATTGCAATTCTTTTGGATATATATCCAGACATGGGATAGATAGGTCATATGGTAGTTGGATTTTTAATTTTCTGTGGAAGCTCCATACTGTTTTCTACAGCAGTTGCCCCATTTTACCTTCCCATAAGCAGTGTACAAGGGTTCCAGTTTCTTTTGTTTGTTTTTTGATAATACGCATCCTAACTGATGTGAGGGGATATGTCCTGTGGTTTTAATGTCATGTTGAGAGTTCTTACCACAAACATATATATATACACAAACCTGAAAAAAACAAACAGATAACAATAACAAAGGGATGCAAAGAAACATTTGGAGATGGTGGTGAAGTCTGTTACCTTAATTGTTCCATGATAGTTTCATGGATTTATGTATATGTTCAAATTCATCAAATTGTCTATGTTAAATATGTGCACTTTTTGCATACCATTTCCACCTTAATAAAACTGGAAAAATTTTTAAAAAGATTTACAAATATCTGTCTGTTTGTTTGTTTGTTTCCTTTAATGACAAGAATACAAATGGTGTCTATTTGGGTTATCAACATATTTAATAATTAAGGAAAGAATTCGATGAAAGTCTGGATAATAGTTACGTGTAAATTAAAATTTTGTGGCACAAAATGGATCATGTTTGAGAATCCAAAGGGGGTATTTTGCACTATGTGGTCAGACTCTATTTCTCAATATGTTGGTATGATTTTTTTTCTGTATCTGTTTTATTTTATAATTATAATAAAAATAGCAATAATAATATTGATGAGAAAACTCTCTTAAGCTGCCATTTTACATTATTTTAAAATAATGACATAAGAAAAAATTCTAGATAAAGCCATTCAAATAATGCCAATGGCAAATTTTGCTGAAAAAATAAATAGTTCCATTATTATATATAGTTTGCTTTCAACAAACATTTAGTCTAAGTTCAAAGTGAGAAATCCAGAATTTTTGTATATATTTGTCTCTCAAGTAATAATTTTAATTATTTTAGATAGATGATAGATGATTGACAGATTATTTATAGATAGATGGTAGCTAGCTTGCTGGCTAGATAGCTATTAGGTGTTTTAGTTTGCTGTTACTCTGTAAAATTAAAGGCTGTGATTTTTGGTTGAAAATATAAGCAAAACTTCCAATTAAGTGAATATGTTTCCTTTTGAGTACATTGGTCCCATTTCCTTGTTTTTAATTAAATGAATTAATTGAATTAATTAATTAATTAGATTAATTAGGCATCTGATCTCTGCTATCAACTAGTTTCCAGTTACTTATGCTGCCTCCTGAGTTCCTGCCCCCACTTGATATACTGCTAGCTATCGCTCCTGTTTTATACAGCAATTTTTTCTCTTACCCACACCTTAAAATTCTACTCACCCTTGGCTTACTCCCCCACAGATGTTTTAATGCCACTTGTGTAATATAAAAAAGTTTACATTTATAATAATAGCTATAATTTTTGAAACATATAACCCATATTAAGTACTCTCAAAGGGTTCTATATGTACTATACAAATTACATAAATTAATAATCACAAAAGCACTAGACATAATTTCCCCAGTTTAGAGCTAAGACTGCATTCAAAGGCTTAAATAACTGACTGCAGGGCAGAGAGCCAGTAAGTCACCAACCATGTCACTCTCACTTCAAAGCTGCTGTTCCTTCAACCACGCTGTGCTGATGGATGATGCCTTCGCATGGTGATATGAATATGCATCCCACCAGCAGTGATGTCCCTATTATCACGGCTAGCCTAAAGTGTTTACTCAACTTGGAACAACCTCATTACATTGATTACATTGCAGACTTTGTGATAGTCATTTCTGCAACTTAAAGACCAATCACACAAAAGCTAACAGCGCTCAAGATACAGAGGGAAAAAAACACTTATTTACTGGTCTCCATTTTCTGAAGTTTCTCCTGGAAGGACTCCCAGAAAGAAGAGAATGGTGGTCTTTGCTCTGTTACCTTATTTCAATCAAGGACTGGGAGTTCACCCAGCCTCCTTCAGAGCATCTCATTCCTCTTTCGGATCCCTTCCTCCACTCTCTTTGTCCCAAGGCTTAGTATGAAACCTCTCAACATTAAAGTTAAGCTATTTTTTAATCTTATTTTTTCCTCAGGTCTATACTCATCCTTCTGAACTGTTAGAATTTCACTTTTACACACTGTAGTTCTCCTTTTTTTCAGCTGATGTTATCTACAGGAGACCCATTTTGAACCTAAGGATACACCCAGATTGAAAGTGAAGGGATGGAGAAACATCTTTCATGCCAACAGGCCTCAAAAGAAGGCCGGGGTAGCGATTCTCATATCAGATAAATTAGATTTTAAACTAAAGACTGTAGTCAGAGATACAGAAGGACACTACATCATTCTTAAAGGACTTTTTCACAAACAATAGACAATAGAAGGCTCCTTGAATACTGGGTCATGTTCTCTCTAGGTCGCTTTCCATTCCTGTTAGTTCTGGATGAGCAGTAGTGCCTGTCACTGGCAGTGTGAGCTCTGCTTATCTCCATCAGTGCAATGGTGTGCACGTCACCCCCTCACCCTCCCACCGATGTCATGGCAATGACCCTACACCTCGCACAACGGTGCTCTCTCCTGGCTCAGAGTCAATGTTCTCTTTCTCTAGCAGCCCCCAAATGACTCTTCTCTTCTCTGTGAGATTCTCAACAAATGTACTGATCAAAAACTTGCTATCATTTTCACTAAATTTAAGCTCCCATAACATTCTAATCTGGGAGACTTGAAGACACCAAAAAACATCTTTGTCTGTATGTCCCTGTTTGTATCTCCTGAAGAAAACCAGAATCTGAGGCTGGGAAATTCAATACTGAAAGCCCCAAATGTCTTTGTGACATCTGCTGCAGAAGTGTGTAAAACTGCTAGATAATGGGCTATACCACAGGATACCATTCTTTCATTAGGGTTTGCTGAGCATATAACCTTATATGCTCATATAACATTACAAGATTTTATATCTGGGATAAGTGTCAAAGATTTTGGGATGAGCCAATTATTGGTATATGCTTACCAGAAATAGTAAGCATAAGGGTATACATATACCCTGTAAAATAGGAAATTCTGGGCTGTTGCTAATTTCCAGAGGATCTACCTAATGTGGGAAACAAAAACTGTATCTGGTCTCTGATTCTGTACAACACACATGGGCAATACCTTGAGCTTAAAGCTCATGGCCTCTACCTCAAAGACCCATTAATCCTCTGTAATAATTATTCAATAATTTCCCCTTAATCACTTGTCCACAGTGCTAGGACAGAATATTTTTCTAGTTTGGGGCAGGAAATGTTTGCCATTGTTTATAACATACTATTCCAAATCCTTTCATGAATCTTTCCTTTGTTCTTAGATGATTATACTTTTCTAAGATAAATATTAAATATTTATTTTAAATTTAATATTTAATATTAAATATTATGTAAGAATAAATATTATATATTTAAAATTTGTATTTTAATATTACTACTCATTTATTTCATATTTAAATATTTATAAATATATAACTATGTTTTATATATGTTAAATATAAATATTTATAAATATAAAATGTGATTTATATGTAACTATTTATAGACATAAATGTAACAATAAAATATTATATATATATATAATCTAGAAATTCTTCAGCAACTTCCTGTTATTCTTAAAATAAATGTTTAGCATATAAGAGTTGGCAATATCTGTTCTCATCTTTGCCTACTTCTCCAGATTAGTCTTATCTCCTGCCTCTTCCCCTGGCTGTGTACTGCAGCCTCGGTGGTCTTTAGTTCTTTAAACTTTCCCTGCTCCTTCGAGCACAGGATTTTCCCCCCACATACTCCTGCCTCCAGCCAGAGTGTTTCTCCTACAGTTCAATCAATGCCCTCCTTACCTGCCATACACATGACCACTCTTCACCTGATTAATATCCACTCATGTTCTAATGCGAACATTTTGCTTTAAGAAAAAAACTGCCCCTTAAACTAGGTCAGGTCCCTAAACTGCATGCTTTTTCACAGGAGTTCTAAATTAATTTCCAAATGATACTTCTGTCAATGTCATTAAATGACCAATGTTTCCCACTAGTGCCTGATGGGTTGCTCCAAGAGGCAAAGACAGCATCTGTTTGCTCACGATTTTATCTCAGCCCCAAATATAATGATTAGTCCTTAGTCACATGCCCAATAAGTCTATATACTGAATTAATGAGTGAATCAAGGCATCAGTGACTAAAATGATTGAAGACCCTTGGAAAAATCTCTCCAAGTTTTTTTGGGAGAACGTAGAAAATGTTTCTGACAATTTTCATGTTGAAATGTAAGGGCACAAAAGGTGTTTTAAGAACACAAAACTATTTGTGTTATTACTACTGGCCTCTTTGATTTATGACTATAGACATGAATACTGTGTGGTCAAAATTCTCTTCTACTCAGCATGCATTCTAATTTCATTACACCATCCAGTAATCTCTTGAATGTGTCTGAGAACATTTGTGTTTCTCCATTTGTTGAAATATCAACATATCAACATATCATATCAAATAAGTCACCCATTTAAATTATATGATTCAATGGTTTTAATATGTTTACAGATTTGTACAATCATCAATACAATTTCAGAATATTTTCATACCAAAAGAAAGAAAAGGAAATTCTATCCAAAAAGAAATTCTGAAAGATCAATATTCAGAAAGAAACCCCAAAGGACCTCAATACCCATTTGCAGTCATTCCCATTTTTCTCCACTCCTACCAGAGGCTCTCAGCAGTGATGGGTGTATTTTCTACCTCTATAGATTTGCCATTCTGGACATTTGATATGAATGTAGTATGTGGTCTTTTGTGAATGGTTGCTTTCACTTGAATAATTTTTTTAAGGTTAATCCATGCTCAGTTTGTGTCCGTATTTTGCTTCTTCTTATAGCTAAACAGTATTCCCTTATATGGATATACCACATTTTGTTAATCCATTTATCAGTTGATGGGCATTTGGGTTATTTGTATTTTTTTACTACTATAAATAATGATGGTATAAACATTTGTGAATCACTTTCTGTCACCTATACTTTCATTTATCTTGGGCATTTACCTAGGAATGCATTTGTTGTGTCATTTGATTATGGTGTATTTACCCATTTTTATTTTTATTTTATTTTTGGTTTACTCATTTTTAGAAACCGATAGTTTTCCAACATTACTACACCATTCCACACAACCTCACACAAAACACAAAGGTCCTAATTTCTCCACATGCTTGCCAACATTTGTAATTTTCTCTTTCTTATTATAAACATCATAATCATCATGAAGTGGTGTCTCAAGGTGGTGATGATGAACTTTCCCCAATAGCTAATTATGATGAGTATCGTTTCATGTACCTGTTTGCTATTTGGATATTAGAGAGATGTCTGTACAATTTTTTCTCCATTTTTAATTACAATATTTATCTTTTAATTTTTAAGCAGCAAATGTTCTTTACATAGTCTGGCTATAAACCCCTAATTAGCTATCTGATGTAGTAGACAGAAGAATCTCTTCTCCACAAATATGTCCACATCATAATTCTATGTAAAGGCAAGGGTACTTATGAGGAAAGATGATTTCAGGAGAGTAAAGGAAGGAGATAGGACAGAAACACAAGTTGAAATGATATAATTTCTGGCTAGAAGAGGATCAAAAGTCATGGAATGGGAGCATCCTCTGTAACCCAGAAAATATAAAGAAATTGATGATGCAATATACCCGTAGGAATATAGACTACTGAAAACCTGATTTGGGCCTGAGAAAGCCCATTTTGGACTTCTAAGCTCCAGGAGAATAAGATAATAAATCTGTGTTATCTTAGCCTATTAAACTTGTGTTAATTTATTATAGCAGCAATAGGAAACACACACACACATATCTATATATCTATATGTATATATATACACATATGTATATATATATATGTATATATATATGTATATATACATATAAAATATTTTCTTCCATTCTTTTTTTTTTTTTATTCCATTCTGTTGGCTGCCTTTCCTCTTTCTGGATCTCTTTAATGAAGAGCATTTTTTTTTAACTTTGATGAAATCCAGTTAATCTATTTAAAAATTTTTTTGCTTTGCTTTTTGTGTTATGTTTACTAAGGCCTTGACTAACCTAAAGTTACAATGACTCTATCTTACATTTTATTCTAACAGTTTTACAGTTTTAGCTTTCAAATTTAAGGTAATGATTTATTTTGTGTAAATATTTGGGACATGGTGAGAAGCAGGAATCCAAACTTCTTGTTGTTGTTATTATTATTATTATTTTGCATGTGTATAAACCTGCATCACTTTATTCGTATGTTATTATAATACTGTTTTCATTAAATCTATAGATCAATTTGGTGAGTATTTCCATCCCAACATTTTAAGTCTTCCTATACATGAACATCAGATATACTTTATTTAGGTCTTTCAAAAATTATTCCAACAATGGTTGTATTTTTAATTACAAGATTGGTACATATTTTCTTAAATTTATTCCTACATATTTTGTTCTTTGTGATGCTATTATAAATTTAATGACTTCATCATTTTGTTGATAAATTGTTCATTGTTAGTTCATAGAACGTTTATTTTGTATGTTGATCTTTTATCCTGTAATCTTGCTAAAACTGCTTATTCATTGCAACAGGTGTTCATGGAATCTCTAGATTATGCCATCTGTAAATAAAAAGTTTTACTTCTCCCTTTCCAATCTATATGCCTTTAATATTTTTCTTGCCGACTTTCTCTGTATAGATATCTCAATGTAAGGCTGAATAGAAGTGGAGAAAACCTTCTTGTCTTGCTCAGTCCTTAGAAGGAAACCATTCAGACTTGAAGTAAGATGATAGCTGTGCACTTTTCATAGGTATCTGCCTTGACCTGTTAGGGCTGCCATTACAAGTCATCATGGCCTGAGTGACAGACAGATCTGATGTTTGGTGAAGTACTGCTTCCTAGTTCATAGATGGCATATTTTCTCTGTTTCCTCACATAGCAAGCAGGTAGTAACTCTTTGGGTCTCTTTTATAAATGCATTAGCTTATAAAGGCACCCAATCACCCCCTAAAATCTCCATCATAATGAAGATCCTAATATCATCACATTGGGGATTAACACTTCAATATGCACACTTCAGGGCCATATATATTCAATCCATAGCATTCTACCACTGGCTCCCCAAAATTCATGTCCTTCTTACATTCCAAATACATTTATTCCATCTCAACAGTCTCAAAAATCTAGAGCCTAAGTTCAAAGTCTTATCTAAATATCATCTATATCAGGTATGAGTGAGACTCATTGAATCAATATGATTCATCCCAAGACAAATTATTCTCCAGCTGTGAACCTGTGAAGCAAAAAAGTTACAAGCTTTCAAACTACACTGGTGGGACATGTATAAGGTATACAGATCCAGCCCAAAAGGAAGACATGGGGAAGAGGAAAGTGGTAATGGGTCCCAAGTAAGTCCAAAACCCAACAAGGCAGACAACATCAATGATTAAAACTTGAGAATAATCCCCTTTGGCTTGGTCCTCTGCCTTCTGGCCCTACCAGAGTGGCAACACCATCACCATGGCTTGAGGGGTGCTGCCCACAATATTATCTATGGCCAGAGAGCCATACCAAGGATAGGGTCCCAAAGTGCTTTGTGGTAGCGGAAGGTCACACCCGTGACTCTCTGGGGCTTCCCTGTCCTTTGAAATAGGCAGAGGTAGTCATCCCTCTGGGGACCGAGCTCTCTAGGCCTGAAGTGGGAGTGGCAGCCCTGATATTTCTCAGTCACCTTCAGTGTCATTCGTTCATTGTCTTGAAGAGGAGCACCTGGCTGCTGTCCACTTGGTTGAGCTACACTAATCTTCTTATCAAATGGCCACTTGGCCAAACCCTTTTTGGTCTCATTTTATGCAATATGGATAGACTGAAATTTTTCCACATCTTTAAGGTCTGCTTCCTCTTTGCTTAACAATTTCATCTTTCAGTAATTTCTCACTTCTTACATTTTACTATAAGTAGTTCAGGAGGAGCCAAGTCTCCCCTTCCATAGTTGGTTAGAAATCTCTACAGCTAAATATCAATTTAATCACTTACAAGTTCTACCTTTCACAAAACACTAGAAGAGGAACACAATTCAGC
>PISX010032078.1:0-16619 GCA_004024625.1 Mellivora capensis
CCCTTTGCCATATTAGGGAAATTCTCTACAATAATTCTCTCCAATATACCTTCTGCTCCCCTCTCTTTCTTCTTCTTCTGGAATCCCAATTATTCTAATGTTGTTTCGTCTTATGGTGTCACTTATCTCTCGAATTCTCCCCTCGTGGTCCAGTAGCTGTTTGTCCCTCTTTTGCTCAGCTTCTTTATTCTCTGTCATTCGGTCTTCTATATCACTAATTCTTTCTTCTGCCTCATTTATCCTAGCAGTAACAGCCTCCATTTTTGATTGCACCTCACTAATAGCTTTTTTGATTTCAACTTGGTTAGATTTTAGTTCTTTTATTTCTCCAGAAAGGGCTTTTATATTTCCAGAGAGGGTTTCTCTAATATCTTCCATGCCTTTTTCGAGCCTGGCTAGAACCTTGAGAATCGTCATTCTGAACTCTAGGTCTGACATATTCCCAATGTCTGTATTGATTAGGTCCCTAGCCTTTGGTATTGTCTCTTGTTCTTTTTTTTGTGGTGAGTTTTTCTGCCTTGTCATTTTTTCCAGGTAAGAGTATATGAAGGAGCAAATAAAATACTAAGAGGGTGGCAAAGACCCCAGGAAAATGCCCTTTAACCAAATCAGAAGAGACCCCAAGTCGTGGGGGGGGGAGAAAAGGGATAAAAAGAAGTTCAGAAAAAAAAATTAAAAAAAAAAAAAAGAAAAAATATAAAAAAGAAAAAATATATATATTAGACTGATGACTAGAACAGGGTCACCCACTTAATTGTGGGGTATTTTGGTCTCTTAGAAGAAAGTACCTCCCCAAATTTTAAAGAATGAATAATGTATATAAGGGTAAACACAGTGAAGGGATGGAATATGCCTATGACCCAGCAATTGCACTACTGGGTATTTACCCTAAAGATACAAATGTAGTGAATCGAAGGGGCACGTGCACCCGAATGTTTATAGCAGCAATGTCTACAATAGCCAAACTATGGAAAGAGCCTAGATGTCCATCAACAGATGAATGGATAAAGAAGATGTGGTATATATACACAATGGAATACTACGCAGCCATCAAAAGAAATGAAATCTTGCCATTTGCAACAACGTGGATGGAACTAGAGGGTATCATGCTTAGTGAAATAAGTCAATCAGAGAAAGACAACTATCATATGATCTCCCTGATATGAGGAAGTGGAGATGCAACATGGGGGTTTGGGGGGGTAGGAAAAGAGGAATTGGGAGGGAGACAAACAATAAGTGACTCTTAATCTCAGAAAACAAACTGAGGGTTGCTGGGGGGAGGGGGGGAGGGAAAGGGGGGTGGGGTAATGGACATTGGGGAGGGTATGTGCTATGGTTATTGCTGTGAAGTGTGTAAACCTGGCGATTCACAGACATGTACCCCTGGAGATAAAAATACTTTATATGTGTATAAAAAATAAAAATGTTTTAAAATTTAAAAAAAAAAAGAACTATGGAAGTATGTCATCGAAATATATTAAAATAACTGAACATTAGGACAGCTGAAAATCTACTAAGAATGACTTAATGCCTCCATTAAAATGCTGAATGGAGCAGGATCAAAATTAGAATACAACATAGTTTGGGAGATGTTCCATCCAACTAAACCCTCTTTCAGTTGCCTTCCCCATTGTTACTTACTCAGGTGTAATTAACAGACAGTGTTATATTATTTCAGATGTATAATAAAATGATTCAAGAATTCTAAAAATAATAATAATAATAGTAATAATAATTTAAATTGCACATTAACATAAAATACTTTTAATGAAAGGTAGATCTGCCAAAAGAAAAAGATTGAGTAAGAAGAATGGCACTGTCTTGCATTTTCACACCTTACTTCAACTTCCAGGCTAATAGAAAACAGTGGGGTCTCCTGCTTGCTTCTGCATACATTCTGTTGCGATAGGCTGTATACCTTCAAGTTCATGAAGAAAAATCATGGCCTCATGCAGCTAAGTAGTGAGAAAAATGGAACGGTATTTTAATACCTTTTCAGATAACTGGATGTTCTTCCTTGGTATGTCCCTGAAATCCACCAAGTAGTAATTCCTTTTTTTCTTTTTTAACCACTCCATTGAAATCGGATTAATATGCAAAAAGCTGTTCGTAATATACACAACTGATGAGGGCATACAATTTCGTCAGGGTAGTCTCTTACAAGTTAATGGCAGCAGCACCTGGGTGAAACGGTTGGGTGACCAACTCTTGGTTTCGGCTCAAGTCGTAATCTCAGGATCATGGGATCCAGCATGGAGTCTGTTTGTCCCTCTCTCTGCCCTCTGTCCCTCCCACACACACCACACACACCACGACCCCTCATGCTCCTGTGCTCTCTCACACGCTCTCATGCTCTCTCTCAAGTAAATGAAATCTTTTGAATCACCCCTATTCTTTGAAAAGAATTTACAAATAAACACTCATTGATACCAAATTTAACACTGATGGGACAGCTTGGCAAATATTATCTTCAAATTTAAAAACAAAAGCAGCTTGGGGCGCCTGGGTGGCTCAGTGGGTTAAAGCCTCTGCCTTTGGCTCAGGTCATGATCCCAGGGTCCTGGGATCGAGCCCTGCATCAGGCTCTCTGCTCAGCATGGAGCCTGCTTCCCCCTCTCCCTCTGTTTTCTCTCTTGCTCTCAAATGAAATCCAAAAAATAAAAAAATAAATCAAATAAAAATAAAACACCTTGAGTTCAACATCACTGACACAAGCAAAAAAGAATGGAATATACATCCTCTTCCATCCCATCCAACAGGAAACAAAGGAGGCCCTGCCTTTTGGCACAGGAGGTAAAAAGCATGCATTTCTTTAGATGTTTTTCCCCCCAAAGACTCTTCTCTTGTAATTTTGACAGAACAAAGGAGTTTTGTCCAAATCCAAGACCTTTCTGCTCATCACTTCCTTTTACTACGGAGTGAACACAATGCTATAGAATTTGTCAAAGCTATTCTCGAACTGTGGTATTTGACATCATTTAATGTTACTGAAGTATACACAAAGCTACCAGATGATTAAAAAAAAAAAAAAAGCAACAACTGACAAATGCATCCATCTATCTGCTAATAAAGAACTGGTAATAAAGACTGATAAACCAATCCCCCACCAACTCAAGAGCATTAATTTTTTCAGGTCTGTCTTCCAACCTATTTTTTAAAAAATACAAGGTCAGTGCAAAAACCAAAGGCCTTTTCTCTTATGGCTCCCTGAAACAAAGGTACCCTCTGGGATGCTCTGGGCTTCCAGGTACCTTCAATCTTTTAACATGTGACTATGAATTCAAGCTCAACAGATTTCCAGCAAAAGTCATGTCAGTTTCATGACTCTAGAATCACATTACTACTAGTACTTCAACTATCAGGTAGAATGGGGGGGGCAAGTCAAGGAATATACCCTTGACTTGGATTTTATGACAAAGGTTACCTTTGGGGGGGGGCAGGCATCAGATAATCATTTATTTATATGTAAGTCACCCCTTCTTGACTACAAAACTCAGGGCTGAGCCCATGTCTTAGGTCTTTATCTTCTCCTTGCAGATCACCACTACTACCCCCCCCTTTTTTTAAATATTTTATTTATTTATTTGACAGAGAGAGACACAGAGAGGGAACACAAGCAGTGGGAGTGGGAGAGGGAGAAGCAGGCTTCCCGAAGAGCAGGGAGCCCCACTGCGGGGCTTGATCCCAGGACCCTGGGATCATGACCTGAGCAGGGAGGCAGACACGTAACGACTGAGCCACCCAGGCGACCCTGATCACCCCCCTTTTAAGAGATGGTACCTGCAGTTACTGTTTACTGAGCACTTATGTACAAATATTTATATATTTCATCTCCATAATCCCCACAGTAACTGCAGACGGTAGAAATGGTTATCCTCTTTTTATAGAGGGAAATTAAAGGAAAACTAGTCCCCAGTTAGCTTTTAGGTAACACAAGTAAGATACAAGCATAGGCTTGGCCCTAGACAAGTGGTTCTCAAACTCTGGTATGTGTCAGAATCACAGGGAGAGCCTGTTAAAAGGAATTCCTGGGCCCACCTCCTGATTTTCTGATTCAGTATGTCAGGAGTGAGGCCTGATCGTTTGCATTTCTTACAAGCCCCCACCCCAACCCCCCATGCTAATGCTGCTCACACAGGGACCACAGGTTGAGAACTACAGCTCTAAACCACATCAGCCCACATGACCTTTCAGAGGGTTCCGTGTACACGCAGAGAGACAATGAAGGGTGGTAACACAGCCACCAAGTTTATTTGGAATGAAAAGGTTGGAATTCTGACAGTTTTCAAAAATTCAATTCGAGAGGGGCGCCTGGGTGGCTCAGTGGGTTAAAGCCTCTGCCTTCGGCTCAGGTCATGATCCCAGGGTCCTGGGATGGAGCCCCACACTGGGCTCCCTGCTTGGCAGGAAGCCTGCTTCCCCCCTCTCTCTCTCTCTGCCTGCCTCTCTGCCTACTTGTGATTTCTGTCAAATAAATAAATAAAATCTTTTAAAAAAATTCAATTCGAGAAATGCTTTTTCCCACTTGTGTATTGTTCTCCTCTCTCTTCATGCCTTTCACGAAAACCTGCTTCGGGTTTCCATTTGTCCCATGGCACCACTGGGGAGCGCAGAGAGCAGAAGACACGACCCCCACCCACCCCAGCTGAAAAGAAACCAAGAATATCCAGTTCTCCACGTGGTAGAGGGGGAGTGTTCCCAAGTCAGGGAAGAACAGAGAGACCAGCCCTAACAACAGGCTGTTGCTATCTCTTCTAGACCAACCAACAGTTAAGCAGGGTCTGCTGGAGTTGGAGATGGTGGACAGCCTTCCCACCTGACTGCTGGGGGCCTGCAACAAAATCTAAGTGACTGTGACGGAGAGGACCCTTAAAAGGAGTGTAGGCTGAAGGCCAAAGACAAAGGAAAGGGAATGTACGAGAGAGAGGAGACACCTTCTCGGTACATTAACCCTGGATCAGATATTGGCTGCTCTACCCAAGAATCACAGCGGGTTACTATTGACTAATCAATAGTGCCCCTGATTCACTTGGACAGCTGAAGAGCTACAGGTTCACGCAACAAACCTCCGCCTCGTAAGCTGAGAAATTGGCACCGTTAAAAACGCAGCCCTTTCGAATTGTTTAAAACTCGCCTCCTGAGAGGCACACATCTTCAGCAACATTTTATCTCTCAGAGTAACATAACTCAAGGACAGGGCAAAAAGACGGCAATAATTTTACTGCAGGGAAGCCACTCTGAAAAGCAAAAGCTGTAATACAGCTATTACCTAAGGGGTTATCTCCGGGAGCATCTTGATTTTCCCAAGACATCCATGGCGCGGCCAACAACAGCTCGACTCAAGAATGCCAATTCCGGGGGCGCCTGGGTGGCTCAGTGGGTTAAAGCCTCTGCCTTCAGCTCAGGTCATAGTCCCAGGGTTCTGGGATCGAGCCTCACGTCGGGCTCTCTGCTCAGCAGGGAGCCTGCTTCCTCCTCTCTCTCTGCCTGCCTCTCTGCCTACTTGTGATCTCTGTCGAATAAATAGATAAAATCTTAAGAAAAAAAAAATGCCAATTCCAGACAGATCAAGACACCAATCTCGCATGTCAACGTGGCAAAAGCAACATAACCGAAGGGACTAAACGAGGAAAGAAAGAATACCAGCGGCTTCTATTTAAGGGGAAGGAGAAAGAAAAAGAGCCACCACCACCAGACAGGAGGTCAAACAATTGGACTCTGTCTGCATCAGTCATGCAACATATGCAACATGCACGTCTCCTTCATTCTCCCCTCACCGCAGACCAAGCCCCCTTCCCAGTTCATAAGCCACTGGGATTCACATCTCCCTTGCTTCAGAGACAATCAAGCTAGGAGTGAAATCATAGCCTGCTTCCAAACGCCCAGGAGATGGGTCGAACACAGGGCCCAATACAGTAGTATAGAAAGCAGGGTGGTTCCTAAAGAATGAGGAGACATCTAGACGAACAATACTTTGAATATCCACCTTGCCTACCAACACACAGAGGGAGGACAACAAGCTATGTGCATTTCAGAAGGGAGACAGTAAATCTCCTTCCAAGGCCAAGTCTAATAAGACGCTTGCACTATTGGACAGTCTCAGGCAGTTGATCTCAACTTTTATTAAAACCCTAGGTCCCATGCCAATCCCATGCAAAGATGGATGTTCTTTTTCAAAGATTTGTTTTCTTGAGAGAGAGAGAGTGAGCACATGTGCCCGCACACACTGGAAGGGCAGAGGGAGAGGGGGAAGGGGTCTCAAGTAGACTCCGCACCCACCACGAAGCCCAACACGGGGCTGGACGCCAGGACCCTGAGATCATGACCTGAGCCGAAATCAAGAGGCAGACGCTTCACCAAATGCGCCACCCAGGTGCCCCAAAATGGGATGTTCTTTTTTATGGCTCCCCTTGGGTTCATCCCCTTCTCCTGGAAATCTGAAAAATATCCCAACTCAGATGACCACCACCTCCACCTTCCTTCTACATTTCCTGCTTCCCCTCTCCACCTTCTTCATACTCCACTCACCACTACCACCGCCCACCACATAAGAATCACCCTCCTCTCCTTGGGGGAGCCCTGGGAGGCAGGGGGGACATGACCAGAAAAATATTCAGACTAGATGCTCGATCTCCCAAAGTGGGACTCTTATTTACCCAGCAGCAATCAATTATACCATTTACAGGAGGGGTTACACAATGTAGCAGGGCTCCTTACAAATGCAGCCCCAGCCAGTCCTTGGGAAAGTCCCATTATCTTACATCTGGCTTTACTTGTGTTTATTTGGGAGAGGGAGGGACAGCAGATGGGATCACCCCAGTCCCTCCCATAGAGAGGCATCTCAGCACTCACAAAGCCTGTTCGCACATCCCGCTGCCTGTGATGTGATCTCCAACATCCCAGCAGGACACCTGACCATAACGCACGGGCAAGAACACCAGAACCCTAAGGCTCAGAGAGACTGGGTGTCCAGCTCAAGCCGACAGGAGAGCACAGAATCTTGGTCTGGGATCCGGGTCGCATTTCCAGCCCAGGACACTTTGTTTTGTTTTACTCCGTGTGTGTGTGTGTGTGTGTGTGTGTGTGTGTGTGTGTTTAGTTTTAGTTTTTTGTTTGTTTTTTTAAGATAAGGGCTTAAGTTACTGACTAGTTAACATGATGTGGACCTGGGCCAATAATAAATTGGGTCAGAGCATCCTGCACAGGCATGATTTGGCCAACGGTTAGCTAATTAAGAGAACCCAGCGATGACTGCATGATTGAACCATTTCAGCAGAACTGGTTTAACACTGCCATGTATCCTAGGGCTCTGTCTCTCCTTCAGCTCTCTTCTTCCCACCCTCCCACAGCGGGCCTTCCTCCCATCTCCATCCTCTGCTCTCCCTTCTCTATCCTCTGCCTGGGGAAGCTCATTAGCTCACAGGGGCTAACCACTGACGCAACAAACGTGACTTCCCAAGAGGCTCTGTAGGCGGGCAGTCACGCACCACCTGCTCCAACATAATGGGATCTACATTTTATCCCCTCCACCCTAGCATCCACCGCCCCTTTGGCAAAAGAGGTCATAAACACCTCTACGCATATATAAAATAACTTTTTTTTCCTAAAGATTTTATTTATTTGACAGAGAGAGAGAGATCACAAGTAAGCAGGGTGGCAGGCAGAGAGAAAGGGGGAAAGCAGGCTCCCTCCTGAGCAGAGAGCCCGATGTGGGGCTCGATCCCAGGACGCGGAGATCATGACCTGAGCCAAAGGTAGAGGCTTAACCCACTGAGCCACCCAGGTGCCCCTATATAAAATAATTTCATGCTCATACCCATTATCTGATCTTCACAGTAATTCTGGGAAGAAGGTGGCATGATCCCTCCCATGTAACTAGGCCACTTGGCCTCTGAGCTTCTTTCTCTTGGAAAACTCTCTCCCATCCACCCCACAGCCCAAGCAGACCCCGGCTTCACCAGGAGACCTGCTACAACCTAGTCAAGCTTGGAAAACATGATGCGAAGTGAAAGAAGCCCATCACAAGAAGGTAGGATTCCCAGAACAGGCAAATCTACAGCGACAGAAGGAGATTCGTAGTTGCCTAGGAGTGGGGAGGCAGTGAGTGACTGCAAATGGGGTGTCTTTCAGGGATGATGAAAATGTTCTAAAATTAGATTATAAGGCTGGTTGCATATCCTGTGGATATACAAAAACCACTGAGTTGTATATTTTAAATGGATAGATTGTACGGTATATGAAGATATTAATGGAGCTACTAAAAATAAGTTCTGCATTTATACGCAACATCTTAGGAATAAGACACGTCTGCTAAAACAGAATGGGCCTTAGAGGCACAGAAAGGAAAATGAATAGGGGACAACCACTGCCACCCCCGCTCCATTTGCAACCCCTCTCCGCCCTTCTTTCTCACAGTCCCCAGTCAGTCCTGTCACTTCTGCACCCAGCCCTTCTCCATCTCCATCCAGGCCCAGTCCTAACAGACGTGGTTACTGACAGCACCTCCAGTCTTCTGCCTCACACCACCCTGCATCTCCCCATCCAACAGCCCCATACAGAGAGGTTCACCATCATCTTCCACGAGGGCCCATTGTCTGCCCTGCTTCCCCGCTAAAGCTCGCAGTGGTTTCTCCTAGAGCAGCCAGTGGGCGCTGGTATCAAACCCCACCTGGCATCCAGTGGTCCTCAGGAGCCTGGCTGAACCCTGGCTTCCCACTCCATCTAGAGTCCCATCTGGTCAGGCTTGCCCCCTCACCCCGCCGGAGTGTCTCTGGGGCTGGCGCTCGCAGCATGGACACCAGCAGAAATCCCTCTTCCTACTGACGGGGGCTCGGGGGAGGGCGCCTTTAGGGTGCACCACCTTCCTCAGTTTCCCTTGGCCATTCCAGGCCATCATGTTTTTCTCAACACCTAGCAGTAATCTCTAGGGCTCACTTGATAACTTACACTACAGGAGAAAACAAAGTTGTGTTCTGTCTCCCAGTGAGGGTCAAAAGACAGCTCGTGCAGCTGGTGGGGCATCTCCCATGTCCTCTCTCCAACCATCTGACCTAAATTCGAATGCTTCGAATGCTGTTATATACAGTGTCCCTCAGTGTACTGGCCATTACAGAATACTGCGCGCTCCAAAAAATAGCAGTTACCCATTTACTGTCTAATGTAACACCCCAGAGAGAGTGCGAGAGAGCATGAGCAGGCGGGAGAAGGGGTGAGCAGCAGGCAGAGGGAGAAGCAGGCTCCCCCACTGAGCAGGGAGCCCATGTGGGGCTCAATCCCAGGACCCTGGGATCGTGACCTGAGCTGAAGGCAAACACTTGACCAACAGAGCCACCCAGGCGCCCCTGGTCTAGTGAGTTTTTAAAGGGTTTCTTCTAAATATTATTTGTAGTAACTTTGTTAACATCAGTAGTTGGGTCAACACAATTACTCTTCTAAAAGTAGGGTTGTTTGGGGTTTGTTTTTTTTTTTTAGATTTATTTATTTGACCGAGAGAGAGCGCGCGCAAGATCATGAATAGGCAGAGAGGCAGACCAGCGCAGGGGTGGGAGAAGCAGGCTCCCCGCTGAGGGGCTCTATCCCAGGACCACAGGATCATGACCCGAACTGTAGGCAGCTGCTCAACCAACTGAGCCAATCATCCACTAATCGTTGGTTATCTGGGAACTAGTTTTAACTAGTTCTAACTGGCTTGTAGAATGGTTCCCCAAACGGGGCCCTAGGGGAGAGAAACACCCGCTGACACAGAGCAGCTTGGGGAAGCTAAGGATTTTACCCACTGGTATCCTAATTGCTTTGTGGAGAACACACAGACAAGAATATTAACATTGACTGCTGTTATCTGCAAAGGCCAGACTTGATTCTCAAAGGAATGCAGGGAAGGAGCAATGGGGACCAAGGGGAACAAAAGAAAAATGGCAGCAAAAATGACAAACAGGGAAGGTAGCAGTGGAAAGAGCAAGGCCCTAGGGTGGGTGAGGTTCGACAGAGAAGCCAGGGATGAAGAGACAAAAGTCAGACCAGCTTTGCAAGCTGGAGGGAGACAAGGCATAATCACTCCCTGCTTAGAGGAAACCAAGGGAACACCAGCAGGCAAGTTCCTTTCCTGGCGTCAAAGCTGGCGGAGCTCTCTCCGGGTGGGGACTGGCTCTCTCTGACTCCAACGGGCTCTCCTGCAGGGACCCGGAGGCTTTGCACTCCTAGCCATCCAAGTAAGGCCTGAATGATAAACATGGTTAACACCCAGCTCTTGAATTTAACCCCCGCAAGGATAAAACATTAAAAAAAAAAAAAAAGGCATTTCCTTCACATCTTTAGAATGTTGTGTTTTTTTCCCCACACTGACACTGCAACAAATTATTAAATGGTATTTTCACTTTCTAAATCTGATTAATGTTATTCGGGGACTCCCACAAACTGTTTGCCATTTATTACACTTGCTAATTAGGAGCTGTAAGGTCTTGATCTCCCCCAACCTCCAGTCCCATGCCCAGGATGGAGCTCTGCTAAAAGCAGGACTCCTGGCTAATACTGTTAATGAGTTTAGCACTGCCAAAATGTCAGTGGTTTGTTATTTGGTCAGAAAGGGCCTAATTGATCTAGTTCAGCTGCCCTGGGTAATTTGCATGGAAATGTCAGAGCAGCAATCAGGAGAGACGTAGGGCAATAAAGATGATTACTAGCAGGGTAGCAAGAGTGCCCCCACTGACAGACTCCTTGCGTTTCTCTCACCACTGCGAGATGGAGTTCCAAGACAAGGCCCCAAAGTACAGAGAGCTCAGGGCCAAAGCCTAACTATATATTTTGTCTGAAGTACAATTACATTTTTGAAATTTTTTTTAAAGATTTTATTTATTTATTTGACAGAGAGAAAGATCACAAGTAGGCAGAGAAGCAGGCAGAAACAGAGAGGAGGAAGCAGGCTCCCTGCTGAGCAGTGAGCCTGATGCGGGACTAGATCCCAAGATCCCAGGACCCTGGGATCATGACCGAGCTGAAGGCAGAGGCTTAACCCACTGAGCCACCCAGGCGCCCCACATTTTTGAAATTTTTAGACATACAGTGTATAAGAAGCTTAACTACGGAAGGGAGAGGGCATAAGAAAATGTTTCAGGGGAAGAGATGGGAAGAGCAGGGCAGTTTAACAGAATCTGCTTCCATTCTCAACACAATTCAGGATGCTCAAGAAAAGGCACCTAAAGGAGGTAGATCTGGATTGCACGGCGGGGGGGGGGGGGGGGGGGGGGGGGGGGGGGGGGGGGGGGGGGGGGGGGGATTTGTTTATGACTTAATCAGGACAGAATAAAAATGGGTTCCTTCTTCAGCCATTTCAATTTATCCCTTCCTAAATAAGCCAAGTGGTTGACAAAGGTAATCATTCTAAGAGTCAGTAATGGATAATAGAGCTATGCACCTCCAGGTCATGGGTGTCTGGATGTCTCAGCACGGGAGGCATTCACTTAAGCTAAGTGCAACAGAATAGGGGGAGGAGGGGGCTGGAGGGAGCCCAGGCATGAGTGTTGATTTGAGGGGCTGGACTCAGCCTTTCACTGAAAGAAGTCCAAAAGTTCCTATGGTGACACATCAAATTCATTCCGAGTACCATGAAAAAGGAGAATCATGCAAAACGAAGGATAAAAAACATCAAGTACTCCGTCTAGTCCCACAGGCTGACCTCTTAAGAAAGAAAACTTCCAAACTCCTAGAACGTTCCTGTCATCCTCTTCCCCCGCCCCCACACCCATCTCTCCCTGACTCCTTTTACCCCACATAACGGGATATACAGATGCCTCATGTTTTCTGATACAGGCCTATTTTAACTCCTCAGCTTACTAAATAAAGCAGAGAAAATGGT
Organism: Mellivora capensis; assembly: GCA_004024625.1. Taxonomy (NCBI): domain Eukaryota; kingdom Metazoa; phylum Chordata; class Mammalia; order Carnivora; family Mustelidae; genus Mellivora; species Mellivora capensis. The sequence goes on from PISX010032078.1 coordinate 11,852, forward strand.
AACAAGGCCTCCGCTGAGAAAGTGGAGAAACGGAAAAGCCAGTATCGAACCGCACGTGACCTGGACTCCCCACTCACTCCCACGCGTGTACCCTCCCAAGTAGCCCGGGAGGTCTTCGTTCTTTCAATTAAAGGACCCAAATGCTACCCACACAGGTGCTAAGAAAAGGCTTGGACACAAAGACAACTTTCTCCCTTTACCTCTTAAATTCCCCTGCAAAAACAAAACAAGTCTACAAGTAAAACGCTCGCATACGTGGGCTTAAAATTTGATCCCTCCGTGAGGAACATTAAGTTTGCTGAGACAAGGACAAAAATATTTGCTTCATTAAATTTTCGATCAACTAGTCTGCTTAACTAACCAATTTAACCAAGTCAGTGATTGCAGGAGGACCATTTGGAATTGAACCCTTAAATAATCAAGCAAGTTTACTTTAAAGGGAAGGAAGTATTTTTAGTTAAGAGGTCTTTGGTTACATTTCCAAGCACAGACTCACAAGGATGAAATACTACTGACTTGGCTGCTGTGGACTCCTATAGCAAGAAATAGTTTGCTTCCCCTTGACTCGGTTTCCCCATCACTAACAATAGCATAGTCTTATCTCTTCCACCAACCACCCAGAACGCTGGATTCACAAATTATTAGACAAGTGCTAAGCATTGTGTATGCAATGAGGTCTCCAGGCTCAAATCTTAAATGGAAGGCAGATATAACCCACAGGCAGGAGACCTAGCTCATAAAGAGAAAGGAACAGAAAAAGGAAAAGGGTTCTTAGGACACAGGTGGTTACCTTAACAGAAATTCAAGTGAGTAAGAATAGTTGCATCATCAAAGACGATTAATCGAATATACTTACTTTACCTCAGTGTTTTGCACTAAAAACTGGAGCTTGACTAACTAACTAGCTTGTGTGCATTTTACCCTTTTATTTATTTTTTTTTTTCAATTTCACCTAAGGGAACTAAGGATGGGCTTAGTTATCTGGGGCTGGTCACTTAACTCTGTGACCTTGGGCAAGTTATTTCACCTTGGTCTCGAGTTCCTCAGGCTCCCAGGCACATAGTAAGCTCAAATGAGATCCAGCATTATCACCCCGAAAACAGGAGGCCGAGTGGTGCTGCCACCTTTGTTCTGCTGGTAACTTCTGGAGATCCTCTATCAGCTGTATAAATACTATGGATCTTTTTCTTAAATCTCAGAAGAATCTATAAGTATAATCAAGTTAATATGCCCTTGGTTAATTTCTCCCCTTTTCCCTGACAGAGCTACATAAAGGATAAAAGATACAATTTGATTTCCTTTTTCAATTTAAAATCAGTCTCTGCCACGCTGCTTTCAGCATGACCAAGTGTTAGAAAACTCTAATGACAAAATAGCATTATTTCTTTCTCAGTAATTCCTAAATACCAGAATACACTTGTCCACTTCAAGATAGGTTCCCTTTCCAACAGCTAGACCAGAGATAGGAATAAGCTTATTAGAATTCTAGCAACACCAGTAACAAAATATAATTAGCTTCTTGGAATTTATGAGCCCATTCTTTCAACAAAACATAGTAATTATTCTTTAAAAATGAATACGATAATGCAGGTCTTGCAAGGAAGCACTTCAGTGAATGAATTAAGGGATATTACTCTCCTATTGGACTATGTTTCTTTTACTTTGTTGTCCTTTATTCATTTGAATTTTCAATCTCAAGCTAATAAAACCACTGACTATCACTTGAGTAGGCAGCACAGAATCACAAAAATGTAATAATGTTGACAAGATGGCTGCGGATTCTTGGGGCTGCCCACAACAGGGACTGTAGAAATGGAGCAAGCAATAAAGAAGTTACCATTACTGTTTCACCAATGTGAAAACGTTAATGAGAGAGAACTATTAGTCCCATGACAATAGGAAGAGAATAAAAGAAACTACTGTGTTTATCAGAACAGTTCCTAAGAGGCTGACCATGACGTGAGACAAACTTTTGGAGTTTAAAGAAAAGCAGCATTTCCTCCGAAGCAGGAAAGTGATTCATTACCAAAGACTGAACCAGTGCACGTTCCCTAGCAAACAGGAGGAATGCCACGACCGTGTGTCCTTTTCCCCTTCTGGCAAAGTTCCATTATCAGCTACAGCAGGCTCTGTATAAGGGGAGCAGAGATCTCCCACTTGCTCAGGGTTTTCTAAAAGCCGCCTACAGGGGAAAGCCCCGTGGATGAGCAAGGAGATCTTGGGGAGTTTATATAAAGCTGAGAGCCAGGCATTCCGTCCTCCTTTTGGAGTCATGCCTTCCACGTTTAGTCTTTATCAGTTGGGTGTTCTCTGATTTTCCCGTATTGTGTTAGGTATCACAGAAGGTCAGCAGGAGAACACATACAGTACCAGACATTCCAAGCCTCTGAAGGTGCTTAAAACTTGTAGCGCAGGAAAAACTTCAGCAGAAGATACAGGATGAGGCCACACATTTTAAAGCACTTAACGTGGGGCACCTGGGCGGCTCAGGTCATGATCCCAGGGTCCTGGGATAGAGCCCCGCATCGGGCTCCCTGCTCAGTGAGAAGCCTGCTTCTCCCTCTCCCTCTCCCACTCCCTCTGCTTGTGTTCCCTCTCTCACTGTGTCTATGTCAAATAAAATCTCTAAAAAAATAATAATAAAGCACTTAACATGTGCATGTTGAGATTAAATGCAATAGGATTTTTAGAAAAGGGATGAGAGTAGGCATGTAGTGGTGCCAAGCTGAAGCAGCTGGACCAATAAGGGCATTTTCATGATGAATTAGGATTAAGAAATGCAAATAACACTATGCAAATGGCCATGGTAATAAATATGGGGAATCTCCTCATCCATAATAAACAGGGTGATGAAAGAAACATAGTAATATCAAGGGTGGATAGGTTAATAAAACCTTCCTCCATGAAATATGCTGTTCCGGTTTCCTTTCTTCATTCCCCCCAATTCTGCCTATCTTGTTATGTCCTTCAATTCCACTAACTATGGGCTGTTCTCAGGTTTATTTATACCACTGACACACAGAGTTTTACCTCTCTATAGAAAAATGCCAGCTTCTCCAGCAAACACAAGTTGCTGAACATTGTACACCCACCAGCCATAGGAAGCAGGGTGAGAGACTTCCAGGAAGTCACTGATGAGTGCCATGTAGGGACTCACTTCAGTCATGATATCAGACAACACCTACTTCCTAGGATGGCCAGAATGCTCGTTCCAATGTGTAGTAGCAATTACAGCTGAGCATAAATCAGATTCCAGGATTAGAAACTGGTCAGTTCCTTCCTCTGCCTTGCTAAGAATAGTAATTCTTAACAATCCAACTTCCTCCCAGGAAAGGGGGAAACCAATAGAGAAGCATCTGTCCTAAGCTGGGGTCATTTCATTTTGACTAAAGATACTTTGAGGGCTAATGAAATGGAAGCCAGACTAGCACTCTGCAAACACTTCCTATCATTCAGTCAAGTTTCTACTATGATCCTTTCATGGGCTTAATCCTGGGCTACTGGAAACACCAAGTATGAAGGCTTTCATCATACAAGTTTCCGCAATCAGCTCCTTGTATTTCATACCTACTTCTGAATGAACGTTCTAGCTTGTGCTTAAGATGTTTGCTCCCAGTGATATTTCTGGGCAGGAAACTAGGTTCTGAAACCTCCTTGCACCCTGCCTATATTCCCAGGTTGGCTTTCAACATGTCAGAGAAGGGAGGGATTGGGGTGCTGAGGAAAGCAAGGCCAACTTGCAGCTTGTGGCCTTCCCTTCAGTTCCTTGAAAGCAGCAATGCCCTGAGACCATCCTACCAACCGAAGCCATCAGACAGATCATCCAGGGTAAGCCCCAGGGTTAACAAACTCCTTAAAAACAGCAACAATAAACCCCCCAAAAAATAAACCCCAAAAAACAAAACCTGAAACTACAAAGCAAGCCGGCCTCCTTTAAACTACAAAAGTACTTTGAAAAAAAAGAAAAAAATATTCCAAGTGCTAAATTGATTACCTGACATAGTTTGCCAAACCAGGAAGTTAAATGTTGTTCTAGATTAACATTTTGGTCACTTTAAACAAAAATTAAATAAAGCCTGTAACAGTAGACTGGTACTTAGCAACATGGTTCAACTTGAGGGATTTTCAAGTAATAATTTTGTTTGTATAGGAAGACACATTTAAAACAGAGAAACACTAGCAATTCATAATGGTAACACTCTTTGGCCAGAAAATAAATTTCAGTAGCCCCTGTAATTAAAAAGGACTCCACGAGGGGCGCCTGGGTGGCTCAGTGGGTTAAAGCCTCTGCCTTCCGCTCAGGTCATGATCTCAGGGTCCTGGGATCGAGCCCCGCATCGGGCTCTCTGCTCTGCGGGGAGCCTGCTTCCCTCTCTCTCTCTCTGCCTGCCTCTCTGCCTACTTGTGATCTCTGTTAAATAAATAAAATCTTTTTAATTAATAAATAAATAAATAAAATAAAAAGGACTCCATGGGACCCCAGGGATTAAGCTTCCTACACAGAGACTGGCCCGCAGAAGATTTTGTGACCATGCTTTAGTAGGAGATTGTGCAGAAAAAGTCAGTATCAACATACATGTAAGAAGGAAGGAAAATATTCTTAGATGTGCCCATGAAATATGCTCTTTAAAAACACCTTTCTAGGGGCACCTGGGTGGCTCAGTGGGTTAAGTCTCTGCCTTCAGCTCAGGTCATGATCTCAGGGTCCTGGGATCGAGCCCCACATCGGGCTCTCTGCTCAGCAGAGAGCCTACTTATGAATCTCTCT
>PISX010032079.1:0-16617 GCA_004024625.1 Mellivora capensis
TTTAAAGATTTTATTTATTTATTTGTCAGAGAGAGAGAGAGAGCGCGAGCACAGGCAGACAGAGTGGCAGGCAGAGGCAGAGGGAGAAGCAGGCTCCCTGCCGAGCAAGGAGCCCGATGTGGGACTCGATCCCAGGACTCTGGGATCATGACCTGAGCCGAAGGCAGCCGCTTAACCAACTGAGCCACCCAGGCGTCCCAATACCTCTGGATTTATAGTTATCAGATTTAGAAAAGTGACCTAGAGGTCTGGTCATTACGAGTGAAAGCACTGAGCCCAGTACAGAGTCCATCATCTGCTCTTTCTCTATAAAAATTGCCTTTCCATTTCTGATCTTAAATTAATTTGGCAATAAAGAGTCAATATTAAAAATTTCGTTGACAGGCAAATTAAAAGTAGGGTAACTGGTTCTTTTTTTTTTTTTTTTCAGACAGAGAGATCGCAAGTAGGCGGAAAGGGAGGCAGAGAGAGAGAAGGGAAAGCAGGCTCCCCACTGAGCAGAGAGCCCAATGTGGGGCTTGATTCCAGGACGCTGGGATCATAACCTGAGCCGAAGGCAGAGGCTTTAACCCATTGAGCCACCCAGGTGCCCCGAGGGTAACTGGTTCTTGATAGAATTAAGGACTTCATGAGTTAAGGACTTTCATAACTGTTTCAATACTGTTTTCCAGTAATGGATTCCTTTATTTTTCACTACCTCAGAAAAACCAAACCAAAACAAGGCAAAGAATTGTTTTTAAAAAATAAGATAACAAAAACCAAAGGATCAGGAAGACAATTAATATGGGTCTCTGTTATACTCCTAGTATTTGAATTTCAGGCTTCTTTAAAACAGTGATAGATTTATGCCTTCATCTTTCTATTACCTTCAGTATTTTTCTGTGTTTCACCCTAACTGCAGTGATGCCATTGGCACCGAAGCAGCTCTACAGTTAGTGTTTCTCACCATATTAAAACCACCCGCCCAGAGACATACATAACCTACACATGGTGTCTGATTTAGCATTTCTTTAAAATGAAGGGACAGGAACAAGAATCGATTATTTTATTTTGAAAGCGTTATGCCTTCATGTACTTAAAATTCTACTTGGCAGCACTTATCTTGAGAAAGGGAAAACATTTGGAAGAGGGTATCAAAGGAAAAAACTTGTTATTGAGAAGTAAGTACCTTGTTCTTCAGGACAGAAGGAAGCTGCAAAATACTTAAGCTTCCGAGAAAAACTCATCAGGGTTTTGTCTGGTCTAACTAATAACCAACAGTCATAAATCTGCAGCCAGTCTTCAGCATGTGGAAAAGATTAGGCTCTGGCATGTCTCCTTAGCTAGGTCGTTTCTTAGCAGTCCTGTCTTGGCTCACTGTGGTCACAGAGGAGGTAAAACCGGTAGGGATTTAGTTGATGCCACAAGAGGGCGCCCTTCCGAATGCTTGAACCTATTGCCCCCACCTCTTACTGGCTGTGTGGTATACACATGCTAAATTATGCTCAAGCTTGAGGTCATTTTGATGCAGAAAGGCTATTACCCTTGCATTTTGTCATCTTGAGGACAAATGGTTCCTGGTGCTTGGTCACTTGTGTTGCATGGCTCCCCGAAGGAGGCTCCATTTATATGATATCTCACCTACACAGACTAGCTCAGGATTTCTGACATCTTGTAGAGAGGAGTGAGGCTCAGGTAAGATACTAGGACCCCTCCTGATGAATCTTCCAGGAATCTTTTTAATAAGGGTCCTTTGGGGATCATTCTCTGCAAAGACAGAAAAATCACTGCTATTCCTAAAATGTCTGAAAATGAAACACTGTATAGTCTCAGAACCAAGTATTCAGAGTTCCTCAGTATTGTCAAGCATGAGGACAGGGCTAGTGGGAAAGAAAAAAAGCACAATTGGATGTAAGAGGAGTCCTAATTTGAGTATTAATTCATGGAGAATTTTGTTCTATCAATCTTAGAGGTATCTCTGTAAACTTGAAATACACTACTCCTTCCGTGGATGAGACATCATTTACCCTGTTTATGTCAGGGTTTCATGGTTTTCTTTGTGATCCAGTAGAGGGTCTGGCTCTGCAAGTTGGGAATCTCTGAGACAAATATCAAAGAAAAGCAGAAGGTCCTTCATAGACAGAGCCTTGTTTCATTTTTCATTGCAAAGAAACTACAGAAAATTCCTAGGTAATATTAGTTAATAGATTGGGAAAGCATGTGAAGCAGAACATATTGAAAACAGCCTGTAAACACACCAGGTCTGATCAAAGAATAAATAGCCCTTTTTGAAAACCAACAATGGAAATATATGTAATGTGAATCATGCTGAAGTTTCTACAGTGCTTGCACAAGGGGAGCAGTCACTTATGTGACTAGGAGTCACATAAGATAGAAATTTCTGGAATTGCTAGTTAAAATATTTTTAGCATGGCCATTTGCAAAGAAACTTCAAGAATAAACAGCATAATAAAGTGTCATGTACACATTGTCCAGCCTCAGTAGTTATCAGCATTTTGTAATCTTATTTCATCGATTGTTGCTGAATTTGAGCAAAGCCCCAATACCATAAATTCTTCAGAATATATTCCTAATGCCTACTGACTTTTTCCATATATACATTTTCATTAGCATAACTCATGTTATGAATGATAACATCTAGTAACCAATCTCTGTTCAGTTTGCCTAAATATCTAAAATAAAACCTCCCTGTTTTCTTTTTGCTTAGGGAAAGAGAGACCAAAGGAGAAATGAGGGACAGAGGGGAAAAAGAATCTTACGCAGGCTCCACACTCAGCATGGAGCCCTACAAGGGGTTTGATCTCTTGGAGCTGAGATCATGACCTGAGCCGAAATCAAGAGTGGGACACTTAACTGACAAAGCCACGCCAAACCTCCCTAAAATAAAGGCTGTCTTTTTACAGTTGGTTCCAGTCAAAATCTAAACTGTCTAAACATTGCTCTTACTTAATGTTTGTAAATTTCTCTTACTTTGTAGCAGTTCTCCCTGCTTTTTACCCCCATTAATATTTATTTGTCAGAAGAGAAAGGAGGTCTAGAGGAATTTTTCATAATTGGCATTTGTCTCATTGCTTCTTGGTGGCATCATTTGCTTAACTTTTTCATCCATTCCCCATGTTTCCTGTAAAGTGTCGAGTCTCAAGTATTTGATTCTGAGTCTCCCTCTCTCTCCATTGCTCTCTCTCAGCAAAACAAAACAAAAGAGCTTGGAAAGGTACTCGTCGAGGTGCTGGGACTTTTCTAATACATCACACTGGGAGGAGGGTGCACTTTAGTGGCGTTAAGATAATGCCAATCCTTTAGAGTCGCAGCCTCTTAGATCTGTGAATTTCCCATCAGCCTTCACCTAGCGCTCATCCATGCATAATCCTTGCCAAGATGTTTGCTTTCTTTAGAGATGACAGCATCATGATTTTTAATGTTATCATTCCTTCTGCATTTATAGCTGAAATTGTTCCATAAAGCATAACCTTCCTTCATGCAATATTATTATCACAAAATAGGGTTTGTACGGAAACAGAAAACAGATCTGATTATGCATGAAACCCAAAGCAGTTGAAGGATTTATGGAATGTTAGGAATGGTGGAGAATCCAAAAGAATTGATTATGTGTGTTTACTCATTTGCATAATAATAGTTTATATTTTAGCACCCTTAGAGTTGACCAGTGAGGGTTTTTTTTAGAAAACATTGTTATGTGCTCTGATCAGTTGCACACATTATTCACTCTGATTCTCAAATTACCCTATTTTTGACCAATAGGAGTTGTTGGCTCTTTTGTCTCTTTTTATATGGCTCCAGTAATTTTTGAAACCTGTCTTGGTTTTTGGCACCAGATGTCCCAGGCTCGTTTTGAATATTCCCAGACCTGAAATCACCCAATTTACCCCCAAAGAGCCTTTGTTCTCTTAATAGGAAATGACAGTTTGAATCTAAACTCTAAGTTGGCTCTTTGCTACTGCATTCCCATTTCTTTTAGACTTTTTCAGGAGACTTTTTTCAGGACCTGAAAATCCAAACTTTGTTACATAGTGAAAATATATCATGAGTTCATAGGAATATCAGTCATTAAAATTTCAAATTAGAGGGTACTTACTACTTCGATTTTATAATTACATCTCTCTCTCTTTTGTTAAATCTAAAAATCTTGGTTCTTAAGGACATTAACGTAGTTACTTAGATCTTTATTCTATGATATAGTAGTCTCAAAACAACAATGCCACCATTTCTAATAAGACCACTGAGGACAGTGGAAGATTTCTTTCAGGTTCTTTTTTGTCCTTAGAATATATCCCCAAAAGACTGAAGAATGGAAATACTGTCTTAATTCCTCAACCTCATTTCTTTATATGGATTTTCTACCAACCTAGTATACTATTAGTAGGTTCATTTGCTCCAATTACTTTTCAAAGTACAGGGATAGCTTTTTTGTTAGTTAACCTCACTTTTGTTTATTTGCTTAAAACACTCACCGTGCTCCAAAGTAAAAACTTCAAACAGAAGCCCAACTTTCATCTGTATCTCTGCCTGTTCTTAGATGTAACAGTTTTTGGTCATTTTTGGTTGATCTTTACGTATTTTAAAAATAATATGTATGTATGCACACACATGTATATATATACATGGACACGTACAAACTTGTGTGTGTGAATCAATACCCTTGTATTGTATGTGTATCTTACACATTTCCAGTCTGTTTCTTATGCAAACAGTAATACAATACTATTAAAAACTGGTCTGTATGTGGGTTTCTGGTGTTTTTTGTTTTTGTTTTTTTAGATTTTATTTATTTATTGCTAGAGAGAGCGAGAGAGAGCACAAGCAGGGGGAATGGCAGGCAGAGGGAAAAGCAGACTCCCCGCTGAGCAGGAAGCCTGATCCAGGGCTCCATCCCAAGACCCTGAGATCATGACCTGAGTTGAAGCCATCCAGGTGCCCCTGCATGTTGGTTTCCCACCTAACAGTTGGTCCTGGTGCTCGCTTGATAACAGTAGAGTGGATCTTTCTCATTCATACTTATAGCTGTAGTGTACTTTGTGGAAATTTGCTCAGGGAGCCCCCTGGGGATGGGCCTTGATTTTTCCTATTACAAATACTATTAAAATGAATTGTCTTTGCATGTAATCTTTTAGACTATTCTCAGTGAATACGGGGAAAGTCCTGATAGGACCGTGGAGATAAAGGCCATGTATATGTAGTTAGGTTAGACATTAAGTGCTCTTAGGTGGTATAACTTAGCATTCCCTCCTGTAATGTGTGAGAGGACCTGATTCCCTATGGGCCAACCATCCATGGAGACTGTTGTCAAGATTTTAGATGTTTGCTGATCAGATACATGAGAAGTTGTATTTGGCAATAGGTTAATGTGCATTTTTTTTTTATAAGAGTTTTTTTTTTTTTTTTAAGATTTTATTTATTTATTTGTCAGAGAGAGAGCGAGCACAGGCAGACAGAGTGGCAGGCAGAGGCAGAGGGAGAAGCAGGCTCCCCGCCGAGCAAGGAGCCTGATGTGGGACTCGATCCCAGGACGCTGGGATCATGACCTGAGCCGAAGGCAGCCGCCCAACCAACTGAGCCACCCAGGCGTCCCTAATGTGCATTTTTTATTATGAATGAAGATGAGCATCTTTACATGTTTTTAATCTTTTTTAAAACATTATTTGTTGGTCTTCTCAAATGCTCTTTAAATTTCCTAGGATATCTTTACTGTGATAGGTTACTGATTTTATATATATATATATATATATATATATATATATATATAATGTATATAATGTTATATATATATAATGTTATATATATAATTTGTAGTTTGTAATTTGCTTAGTATATTCTGTATATTACATATATATATAATTTCTAGTTTGTATAATTTCTAGGCTGTAATTTGCTTAGTATATTCTGTATATAATATATATTATATATTATATATATAATTTGTAATTTGCTTAGTATATTCTGAACTTCTTGATGTACTAACATCCGTTTCTGAACTTTTTATTCTTTTTGTCAGTACCATATAGTTTAATTATAGATGTTTTATAATAGATTTCAATAACGGCAAGAAGAAGCCTCCCACTTCTTAACACTTCTCTGGCTGTTACTGTCCTTTAGTTTTTTTCCTGTGAACTTGGAAATGAATTCATATAGCTCTAGAAGCAATTCTTAAGGTATTTGTATTGGGATTGTATTAAATTTATCAAGTAACTTGGAGAAAATTATTTTCATGTTGCTGTATTTTCTTATCCAAGAACACGGAATGTATTTTTACTTCCGCAAGTCTATTTTGGTGTCTTTCAGCAATGTTGTACAGAAAAGAATATTGTAGGCAAAGCATTTAATAAAATATGGTATTGGAGCCAGATTTCCTTAGTGCTATTGACAACTGAGCTAAACTGTCTACATTGGAATATCCACATTAATATGGAGACAATGAATGTCTCTCAGAGTAAATAAGTTTCTACTGAAAAATATACACCATTCAAGGAATCAATCCTTATTACTTTATAAACAATTTTTGCTGTCCTATTTATTAGATAACTTTAAATGAGGCCGATAGTATTTCTACTTGAATATTCTGAATAGCATATTTACCCCATAATAAAATTAGACCTCTGGTTGTACATCCTAATTTACATATAAGGTGGTCTTAGGGTCAGGTTAGTCTCATATTATAATCTCTTTACTTCAGCTTGAATCTCAGTGCATGCCTGATTAAATAGAAAGAGATGTGAATTATCTACGCATTGAGATGCATCAGTATCTGAGGAAGAAAAATTGGTAGTTTTATTTTTGTGACCTTATATTTGTGTCTGCATGATCCTCTGTATTATTTTGACCAAGTTAAATAATTGAATATTTAATAATGCCAAATGTAAATCCAGATGAAAGGAAAATAACCTGAGGCATGTGTAGGCCCTGTGGCTTGACTCTTTTATTGAATATGGAACAGAACTGTCTTGGTTACCTGGGAGTCCTGGGTAGACAGCCCTTGGAAGCAGCATGGGTGTGGTGGTTCTCCAGTGAGAGTGGTACCTTGCCATCCATGGGCATTTGGGAGTAGGTAGGGGGTATTGTTTGTCTGATGTAACAACTGAGAGTTGGGAAAACATGTTCTTGCCAGTTTACAGGCAGAACCAGATATTCAATTCTCTTGCTATAAAGACAGAGTTGTCCATGATGGAGAAATGTTTTGTCCAAGTTTTGTGGAAGGTATTGAAAATCTGGGAAATCTAGGGGTGCCTGTGTTGCTCAGTCATTAAGTGTCTTCCTTGGGCTCAGGTCATGATCCTGGGGTCCTGGGATTGAGCTCTGTGTCAGGCTCCCTGCTCAGCGGAAAGCCTGCTTCTCCCTCTCCCACCCCGCAGCCCCCAACTTGTCTTCTCTCTTTTATTGTGCCTCTCCCTATCAAATAAATAAATAAAATCTTAAAAAAAATCTGGGAAATCTGGGATCCTTGCTTTGTGTTCCATGGGTAGAATTACATTAATTGTGCTTTTTATTTTATTTTTGAATAAGTGAGTGAGCCGGTGGCAGGGAGGGGTAGAGGGGCAGAATCCAGTCAGTACAGAGCCCAGCATCGGGCTTGATCTCATGACCCTGAGATCATGACCTGAGCTGAAATCAAGACTTGGATGCTTAACTGACCGAGCCACCCAGAAACCCCTAATGATAGATTTAGAATTCCCACTGAATCCAGTTTCTTAAAAAATGAGGGCAGAATTAGACTCAGACTAGTTTCTTATTTGTCACATTATTTATGTGTGACCAGGAGCAAAACGGTGTCTTTATTTTTTAGTAAAACCCATAAATCAATAGACACTACCAGAGGATCTGAAGTTTTATTTGTGAAGGATTGTTTTTCTTGGACTGAATGCTTAAATATTCTTATGGTGAGCTTTGAGATTGTGCAGAAATTAATTAGGTTTTCCCCTTATGCATGTCTCTGCGGGATAAAAAGGCATAGTCAAGGGAAACTGAAGGCCCTGGGAAGACTTTATTATTGCCAATTCTCACACTCCAATAGCTATATAATGGAAATAGGTACTTTCCTTAACGGTGCTAACCAGTATTTCACTGTTTCCATGAAATTGAAGTTTTAACACCCTTGTTTTACTAGAGAGTCCTAACTACTTGATCCATGGTATGGCAAAAGGGTTCTTCCTTTTCTGGAAAGAAAGATTTTGTCTCAGTTTGAGCTCTTGAATCTGACTACTCCAAGAAATGCTGCTTTTTTCCTGAGGTGCCATTTCTGGAAACAAGGTCATTAAACTTCAAATGAGAGAGTGGGTCCTCTTATTCGAATGGTAATGCTTGGCAAGGTGTTCTTTGGGAAAAAGAAAATAAATTTTATCATGATCTGTGTACTAGCTTGGGAAAACAGCAACAGTAAAAACCAGAAGGAAGTATTAGGGCACCACTAAGCTTTTCTCTTGGAGGAAGGAGATGCTAACTTCGAAGGTAAACAGATTCATCAAAAACCTACCAAGATAGAAAACAAATGCTAGCAGATCATTGCGAAGTATCAACAGAAGATTTTTCTCTCCAATGCCAGCCACCAGAGATGATCAGAACTGCAAAGCCTCAATCCTTCCAGTCACCACCTCAGTGTCTTGCTTCAGTATGTCAGAAGTGGGCACAGGAAATCAGCGTTGGCGGTTTTCCCACCCTTTAGAAAAAGCCGGAAGCCCATCATGCACGAAAGCACACAACACCGCGTCTGCCATCTGCCCAGCTTCCAAACCTCTTGTATTTTATAGCAGTCGCCTGCCAAAACGCCAGCGCACCAAGACCAGAACAAACCCCCATCTGAAAGGGAGAGAATGGCAAATCATGAAATCAGCCAGACAGCAGAGAAGTAAAATTGCAGAAAATCAGGCTAAAATCGCAAAACTGTCGAACAGCGTGGAGAGAGCTTAGGAAATGGTGTACAAAGCAGATTTAGAGAAAAATCGAAGGCTGAGGATAATGCAGACCGTTGTTCAGTTGAAAGGTTTTCCAAAGCAAGTATGCTTGCTGGTAAGAAAATAGTAAGCTTTTCCAGAAAATGTAACTTCTTCCTTGTTCTGAATATTCGAGCTATGTTGGTTTGAGATAAAGCAAACCTTATGTCTTAGAGCTGTCGGGCCCTGTTTTAGTTTGATAAAAGAATAGCTTTCTGGGAGAGAATCAAACTTAGGGTCTCGCAGTTCTTAATTTGTCTTTTGGGATACAGTCAAAATGAGAAGCCAGATAAACAAAGCTTTGAAATGTTTAAAGCTAGTAATTCGTAAGACCTTTTTAGGCAAATGTGAAGGGGATTGTGACTTTGACTTTATGTAGGTTAGTAGTCCCACTCTAGCAATCAAAATGTATCAAGCTTTTTCAATTTATATTAAATTATATTAATAAATTAATCAGGAAGAAAATTACATATAAGTTAGAATGTTTTAAGGTGGCCTACACTTTACCTGAGGGACAAAAGGGAAATTTTACATGAATTCCTTTTTGGGGCTATAGGCCACTTTCCCTTCCCATCCCTCTTCACATTCATACTTGTATTCTACAAACAGTATTAAATGCCTCCCCCATTTCTCTAAACAATATAGCATAAAAGCCTGAGAAGTAAGATATTTGCCATGATGACGATTTTAAAAATGTGTATGAATGTATCTTTTAATAGTTAGTTTGTGCTATCATGTCCTCAAATCTCTGGTGGGGGTGTTCCTTTTTCCAAAATCCAGTTAATGTTAATAGGAGACAGTTAGATTTTCTGTCCAGTTGATAACTGCACTATAAGGGAGTGTTCTGCAAACATGATACCTGTGAATGGTCATCCAAAACTGAAATGCCTGCACATTTTATCACTAGCCCCTTCAGCTAGTGCTCATCTCCTTCACCATCTCCTTCAGCTCAGTGCTCAAAGCCTATAGATAAGTCTTACTCTATTAGGTGCAGGGGAATGGCTCAAGGGGTAGTTTGACTGGGCATGTCCTGATCTTGCTATGCATTGAGAAAGCTCCCTCACACTGGAGGAGGTGGGTAAGCTTTGTGAGAATGGAAAACAAGATGGCTTTTCTAGGTGAGGGTTCCTGAGAATAAGGGAAGTTGGTTTATGCTAGGATATAATGAGTGATGAAAATACGGGATGGGGAAGATACATTGTTGAGGACAAAGAGAATGTCAATGAGAAGAAAGCTAGGAGAGCTATGTCTTAATGCTTGCCTCCAAGAGCTTTACCAGGCATGGGACAGAAGGGGAGTCATGCTATTTCTGGGTACCCTTGTCCTCTTCTGGTATAGGGAAGGGGAACAGAGCTCCTGGGCATAAAATATCCAATTTGACCGGTGTCTTTGAGGGAAACTCAAGGAGCAACGTACTTGATTTGGAACTTCGAGGGATGGTGGGTGCCCCATTCAGATAGAAACTCCTTTTGGCTGTTTTTCCAGACAGCCCTGAGCTGGGTCTTAGTTGGATCAGAATAAACCTTGGGTGGAGAAAAAGGACCAGTGATTTTATGGGTCCCAGTGAGGATGAACTCAGGAAATCTTGCAGAGCACGGAAGGAAGCAGAAAGCAGGAGGCTGGCAAGATCACTGCAGATGAACTTGGAAACTCAGTGTTGTCCAGCCCAGCCCAAGAGCCCAAGAGGCTCCTTGAAGACAGTGACTACATCCCGTGTACCTTGGTGTCACCAGTTTTAACCACAGTCTTTAAGACCCAGTGAATGCTCACTAAATGCTTTTGGAATAAATGAAAGCTTTGAAGTCATTTAGGCTAGGGTTTGATAAGCTGTGTCCTCTTGGGCAAGTCAATTAACCTCTCTGAAACTCTGTTTCCATATCTCTAAAGTTATGATAACGATCCTTACATTGCTGTGAACGTTAAACAAGTGTTTCTATTGAACAGATCCAGCATGATGCCTGTGCTTGCCTCTTTACTCTTTTCTCTGTGCTGACTTCTTTCCTTGAAGTTGATATTCCTTGGAATAGCTTCCTGTTTTTGTTTTTGTTTAATGCTTTTTAAATTCATTTTTCCAACACCAATCTCAAGCACAATTTCTCTGTGAAGATAATTCTCCTCCCACCTAACTGGGTATAAACTCTGTTTCTTCAGAGCCCATGCACTACCGTATTTGGTTTGTAAACGTAATTCAGAGTCAGTGCTGCTGTGTTTTATTCGCTTATTCCTGATTTGAGGAGTGGGTTGCATTTTTTCTTACTGAAATATTTTTTGCATGTGAGATAATACATAAGAAAAAAGTAAAAAAAAATCACTTGGTTTGCAGAAGAAAAGTTAAATCTGGAAAAATTTTCTGCCTAGTTGGAAATGTGTGCAGCCTGAGTAAATCATTTTGCCGAGATGAGCTGTGTACAGTGATTGTTTTTAAAGGGTTGGCATTTAAATATATTGATTTTTTTTTCTTCTGCCCACCTGGAACTTATGTCAATAAGTTTTTGTACTGTGTGTCTTTTTTTTTTTTTTTTTTGTCAGAGAGAGAGAGAGGAGCATAGGCAGACAGTGGCAGGCAGAGGCACAGGAAGAAGCAGGCTTCTTGCTGAGCAAGGAGCCTGATGTGGGGCTTGATCCCTGGACGCTGGGATCATGACCTGAGCCGAAGGCAGCCGCTTAAGGAACGGAGCCACCCAGGCGTCCCGGTACTGTGTGTCTTTTGACAAGGCACAAAAAACAAGATTCTTTATGAAAAATGTTATTTAAATGTGCAAATTAGAAGAATAGATGGAGTTTCTAGTCCAATGGATGAGTCAGCTTCATCTCTCTCTCTCCCTCTCTCTCTTTTTTGGCTAGGCCTAAGTATGTTTTAAGATGGTGTTCTAGGGGTGCCTGGGTGGCTCAGTCTATTAAGCATCTGCCTTTGGCTC
Organism: Mellivora capensis; assembly: GCA_004024625.1. Classification (NCBI taxonomy): domain Eukaryota; kingdom Metazoa; phylum Chordata; class Mammalia; order Carnivora; family Mustelidae; genus Mellivora; species Mellivora capensis. The sequence continues at coordinate 11,861 of PISX010032079.1, forward strand.
AGGTCGTGATCCTAGGGTCCAGGGTTTGAGCCCAGCCTTGGGCTTCCTGCTCAGTGTGGAATCTGCTTTTCCCTCTCCCTCTTCCCCTCCCACCTGCTTATGCTCCCTCCCTCTCTCTCTCAAATAAATAAATAAATAAATAAATAAAATCTTTAAAAAAAAGATGACGTTCTAACGGCTTTCCTGAAGAAATATCTTCTGATATTTAGAAAGAACAATGTAAGTGAAGAATTAAGAATAATAAAGTCAAAATCTAAACAAAACTCGTTAATGAAAGAATCCTTACAAATGATCTAATCTAGTGCCCCCAGTTACTTTATAGGCAAGGAATCAGATTCACAGAAGAAAACAACTTAAATTCAGAACTCGTAAGTAGCAAAGAGAGGAACAGATTCCAATTCTGGCTTGCTTTTCCCCATATTCCCAAGTATTCTTTTTATTTCTAGTTTTTTTACTAACTTCCTCACCAGAAAAGCCATTTTCTCTAGCTGCTGTGTTAAGCTCTGTTCATCTGATGCCAAGAAAAGAACTGAAGTGTAGAATATTCGGGATCATCCTGTTTATTCTGGATGGAGGCATATAGCTAATCATGGTTAATGGAATGGGTCAGCCTTTCTCAAAATAGCATTTCGAGTGGTGAAAAATAGATGCAGTATTTCTACCTTCAAAGCAAGTATATAAGGAAGGGACTGAGGAGGTAATGAATTGAGTTTACTGCTTATCGTACAACATGCTCATTGCAAGGATGGTTGTCGCTTCCTCACAGAATAGAAATTTGAGGACTGTAGAGTATCTAAATTGCAAATAAGATATTTTTATCCATTTTCTAAAATACTGCATAATTCAGGGTCATTACTGTTCCCCTATGGGGAAGAGAGTCTTCACACTTCTTTATTAGTTGTAGATTCCAGTAATCAATCATTAATTACATAATAAAGAGGTAAAATTGGGTTTTTAGCATGAAAATATGTAACTGCCACATTCCTGTATTATAATCAGCTTCTGTGATTGTGATTATCAATTATTGGGGGGGAGCAGTTAGAATGCCATCTTTCTGGGATTTCTGAAGAAACCCAACTGAGCAGTGTCTAGAACATTGACTTACTCTGTTTCACTCTTTCTGTTGTGGTAGCAAAAGTGTTACATTTGTATTAAGTATAGGTATAAAGGTATTTTATATTTGTAAAGCAAACAGTATGTACTACTAGGTAACTTGATTTTTCAGCAACAGTGTAACCTTTGTACCAAGTTAATGCATACAGATCTACCTTACCCTTTTTAAGAGTTCATAGAGAATTCTCTTGAATGGGTGTAACATAATTGATCAAAACATTCCCTAATAAATGGGCACTTAGGTCTGTTTGCACTTGTTTTTTTCTTTTACAAAGTTATTGTACTCTTATTTCAGTTGGATACATTCCCAGAGCAGGATTTTAGGGTCAAAGGGCATGTGACTTTGCAGTTTAATAACTATTTCCAGATTGCTTTTTCCAAAAATGTGTCCTAATTTATAACCTTACTGGTAGTGTCTGACAGAAAATATGTTCCTAAGCCTTTATCAGTACTGATGCTGTCAGTCTTTAAAGATCTTGTCAAATGACTGGACAAAAGTTTGGTACTTTCTTTTTATAATTTGCATATTTTCTGACTACTTCTGAGGTGGTTATTCTTTTGCATTTTCTGGTATGTGAAACATCTTTTCATAGCCTTCGTCCATTTTTATAATGGGTAGTTTGTTAGTGATTTTTTGCATATTTGGAATACTAAATATTTTGCAAAAGTTTTCTCATCTTTCATTTATTTGTTGACTTCACTATGTCTAGGGCTGTGTGTGTGTGTGTGTGTGTGTGTGTGTGTGTATTTGAATCAATATGTCTACATTTTCTTTTCTCCCTTAACAGGCATCTACTCTTACTTAAGATTTCCCTAAGTACAAGGTTATAAAATACTCTCCTAGATTTATTTCAAAAGTTTCATTTTTTTGCACTTAGTTCTTTGATGCACCTGTAGTGAAAATTTTGATACAGTGTATTAATAGTCTATTTTCCCAGCTAATGATGGATCTTGTAAGAAATAATCCCTAAGTTCTAATAATGAAGGAACAAGGGCTTTAGAAAGCAAAGTGAGGGGCGCCTGGGTGGCTCAGTGGGTTAAAGCCTCTGCCTTCGGCTCAGGTCATGATCTCAGGGTCCTGGGATTGAGCCCCACATCGGGCTTTCTGTTCAGCTAGGAGCCTGCTTCTCCCTCTCTCTCTGCCTGCCACTCTTCCTACTTATGATTTCTGTCTGTCAAATAAATAAATAAAATCTTAAAAAAAAAGAAAGCAAAGGGAATTGCCCTAGATCACCCAAATTAATTTTTGGTATGCTTTTGTTTTCTCCATCTTCTAGAATCCAAGCTCATGAGAGTAAAAATCTTGTGTGAGTTGTTGACTTCTGTATCACTGACACCTGACCCTCTTAATAAATACCTGTAGAGACTTCTCTTAATCATTAGATATGACTGTATCTGCCTTTTGCTGTAATGTGTTTTGTCAGTGTGGTGATGCTGAGTAATTACACTATTGATGAGAGGGTTTCCCACTGTGAAGATGTCCAAGTAAGAAAGAAGCATGTTGCAGGGAGAGGATCAAATGTGGTTGTGATCAGGGGTGTCTGGGTGGCTCAGTGGGTTAAAGCCTCAGCTTTCGGCTCTGGTCATGATCCCAGGGTCCTAGGATCGAGCTCCACATCGGGCTCTCTGCTCCGCGGAGAGCCTGCTTCCTCCTCCCTCTCCCTACCTGCCTCTCTAGCCTACTTGTAATCTCTGTCTGTCAAATAAATGAATAAAATATTTTAAAAAATGTGGTTGTGATCAAAGAGTATCTCCACTTGACTGGTAAGGAAAAAGGAATCCAAAGGACTCAGAGAGGAGAGGAATTCTCACTGGGGATGAGCTCAGTTGTCTCAGTTAAGTAGAAGTATATGGATTGTGGATCATTGCAGTTAAATACACTGAAGTGTATGCACACTCTAAGAGAAGTGTATACAGGTGTATATACACAGTGTAACAGTATATAGGTGTATATACTGTTGTGTACTGTGGACTACTAGAGGGCACTGTGTACGAGGCTGTGGTTTGGCTCTGGTTCCATTATGAATCATCTGTCGCTTAACCTTACTGGGTTTCAATGTCCTCAATTCTTAACCAAGTAGTAGGTCCTATATATCCTACCTAATATTTACTGAGTGCTTACTATGTAGAGAGATGACACTTCCTCCAGTCCCAGAATCCCGATCTCCCATAAATGTAACAACAGCTCAGTTTCACGGGGAGAAAGTTTCATCTGTGGTGAATGATTATTTTCAGGATCATTTAACCAGTGAGTAGCAGAGGGAGGTTTGTATCCCCAGTTGTGTCTGACTCCCCGAGGCTCTCAGTCTTTCTAGTTGGAATATATGAAGCTGGTACCTGTCTGCATGTGGGTAAGAGTCCCTTAGGTTTCTCAGTATCTTTGGACTCTGATACACATTTGTTAAGTAGTAACATTTCATGGTTCCCATGCCCAAGCCAAAGATTATGGATTATCTTTCAGGTTTCTTTGCTTATGGTCTTGGGACACTATAAATGACAGTAGATTCCAATCCTATTGAGATGTTGGAAGCTAAAGAAAGTCATGGTTTCTTAGCACACACCTTTCTAACAGTAATTTTTCTCCTATCTCTGCACTAAAGCAGTGAGTGGAACCATCCTAGATAGCTGAGAGTGTGAAAGATCTCTTGATCACTACAGAAGTTGGAGCTAGAAGCACCAATCATCAGTCTCAAAGTAGTGAGCTCACAGATGTCTTCAATAGACTTCCTAATGTTTTGTGTGTATAGCGAGCAGCGGAGAAAATCCAAGTGCATCAACCAACCTGTGGTCTTTGAGATTAAAGATTTCATTGTGTAGCTATTACAATTATGAGTAATGATGTACTGGAAAGTTTTCACATCCGTCCACCATCATTGTCCTCCGCCTTCTGATGTGGTACTGTCTGTCTTTTATGCATCCCCATGAACTGGGGATTGTGGTAGGAGTTCTTATAGAGAACACCAACTTACTCCACCCCTAAACTACTAGAACTCATACAGCAATTCAGTAACGTGGCAGGATGCAAAGTCAATGTACAGAAATCAGTGGCGTTCTTATACACTAACAATGAAAATACAGAAAGGGAAATTAGAGAATCGATTCCATTTACTATAGCACCAAGATCCATAAGATACCTGGGAATAAACCTAACCAAAGAGGTAAAGGATCTGTACTCGAGGAACTACAGAACACTCCTGAAAGAAATTGAAGAAGACACAAAAAGATGGAAGACCATTCCATGCTCTTGGATCGGAAGAATAAACATTGTTAAAATGTCTATACTGCCTAGGGCAATCTATACTTTTAATGCCATTCCGATCAAAATTCCACCGGCATTTTTCAAAGAGCTGGAGCAAATAATCCTAAAATTTGTATGGAATTAGAAGAGACCCCGAACTGCTAAGGAAATGTTGAAAAACAAAAATAAAACTGGCAGCATCACGTTACCTGATTTCAAGCTTTACTACAAAGCTGTGATCATCAAGATAGCATGGTACGGGCACAAAAACAGACACATAGACCAGTGGAACAGAATAGAGAGCCCAGATATGGACCCTCAACTCTATGGTCAAATAATCTTTGACAAAGCAGGAAAAAATATACAATGGAAAAAAGACAGCCTCTTCAATAAATGGTGCTGGGAA
>PISX010032080.1:0-16609 GCA_004024625.1 Mellivora capensis
TGATGGAGGCATAATACTCCATAGTGTATATGGACCACATCTTCCTTATCCATTCATCCATTGAAGGGCATCTTGGCTCTTTCCACAGTTTGGTGACCGTGGCCATTGCTGCTATGAACATTGGGGTACAGATGGCCCTTATTTTCACTACATCTGTATCTTTGGGGTAAATACCCGGTAATGCAATTGCAGGGTCATAGGGAAGCTCTATTTTTTTTTAAAGATTTTATTTATTTATTTGACACAGAGAGAAATTACAAGTAGGCAGAGAGGCAGGCAGAGGGGGAGGGGAAAGCAGGCTCCCCACTGAGCAGAGAGCCCAATATGGTGCTTGATCCCAGGACCCCGGGATCATGACCTGAGCCGAAGGCAGAGGCTTTAATCCACTGAGGCACCCAGGCGCCCCAGAGAAGCTCTATTTTAATATATATATATTTTTTAATTAATTAATTTTTTTTGTCAGAGAGAGTGAGCACAGGCAGACAGAGTGGCAGGCAGAGGCAGAGGGAGAAGCAGGCTCCCTGCTGAGCAAGGAGCCCGACGTGGGACTCGATCCCAGGACGCTGGGATCATGACCTGAGCTGCAGGCAGCCACTCAACCAACTGAGCCACCCAGGCGTCCCTCTATTTTAATATCTTAAGGAATCTCCACACTGTTTTCCAAAGTGGCTGTACCGACTTGTATTCTCACCATTATCAGGCTCTGGAGTTATGCTATTCCTTCCACTAAGATGGGATAAGACTTTATGAGCACCTACAAAATAATACCCAAATAGTTAATCCTGTGAGAGAGCAAATAATAAGATCAACACACAGTTTGTAAAATTAATGTATGCTGAGGGAGAATTTTTGCACATCGCTTATCAACGGGGTTTGAGACACAGTCCCCACCCACATCCAACCCCCTTCCTCTACCCTTCCACAAAACGGCACCTTGGCATATAGAGGATTTGAAGCTGGAGGAATTTGAGAAGTGGCAGATTCAGGAAGGGCTTTATGACCTTCCCCTAAAACAGGTCATGAAACTCTCATGTGAGAGGCACCCTCCTTATACCCAGAGGAAAGGAGCACCTTTATGAAGATGAAGGGAGAGGGGGAGGGAGAGGAACCGGAATAAACAGGCCTTCCTTAGTTTCCCATTCTATATACTTTTCCAGAACTTTCCACTCTTCATCAAGCCTAACATTAAAAACACTCAGGCATAACCACTCCCTCCAGCCTTCATTTCCTTGTGAAGACTCTCATGCCACATGAAACTTATATCAAATAAATTTGTATGCTTTTCTCTTATTAATGTGTCTTTTGCTCTCAGGGCCCTAGCCAAGAATTTAGAAAAGGACATTTTAAAAAAAAATTCAACTGACTAAATTTTTAAGAACTAATTGGCTTTATTCGAAGATTCATAAATTGAGCGGCATCCAATCTAGCAGACAGAAGGAGCTCCGAGGAGCCGTATGAAACACGAGACTTTTATAGACAGAAGGAAGCAGGAACAAGGAAGTTATACCAGGCAGAAAAGCGGGTTGTTATTGCAAGGTCACTGTCCTTTAGGGGATTGCCAAGAGGCAGATGGCCTAGCTAGTTACTGATCAAGTAATTCTTGAATGGTTTAAGGTTCAATTTCTACAAGAGCTGAAATTCTAATTAAGTGTCAGTTTGGTAACATGGGCTTAGCATAAGCAGCTCCATTTTGCACCTGTTGTCTTGTTTTTATTTGTATTTTTGTTGTTGTTGTTAATGTTCTTGTTTTTAGAGAGAGGGAGAGAGAGCAGGTGCAACCTGAGTGGGGGGCAGACAGAGGGAGAGAGAATCTTAAGCAGACTCCACACTCATTGTGGAGTCCAATTCGGGCCTCGATCTCATGACCCTGAGATCAAGACCTCAGCCAAAATCAAGAGTCAGATGCTTAACCAACTGAGCCACCCAGGTGCCCCTGTTGTCCTATTTTTAACAAGTAAAAGGAAAAGATATTTTTCCTCCCTTACATAATCAAGAATTTGCTTTAAATAAATATGACCATTTTGGTATACATATCTGATGACTTTTTCCACAAGTACATATTGCACTAAATTTTCTAATTCATCCCAGTATGATTCTGATAATTCTGATAATTTGCTTTGCATTTTACCACAGAATCACTGATTATTTCAATGACTGCAAAATGCCAAGAGAAAGAGAAGGGTAGAAGAAGCAACTGAGATCATCAGAAATTATAGTGTTACATTAAAATAGCGACAAAAGGGGAAAATTGCAAGGGTGAATAAAAGTAAGGTTGAATTTCCTTTCCAAAAGGAGAGAGATCTTTTCTTCCCCTCCTTTTCTTAGAACCGTTCCTCAAGAAAACTTGTATTTGTATTTGTCCTTTTGATATGCATGCAAATCTTTTTTTTAAAGATTTTATTTATTTATTTGACAGACAGAGATTACAAGTAGTCAAGAGAGGCAGGCAGGGAGAGAGAGGAGGAAGCAGGCTCTCTGTGGAGCAGAGAACCTGATGTGGGGCTCGATCCCAGGACCCTGGGATCATGACCTGAGCTGAAAGCAGAGGCTTTAACCCATTCAGCCACCCAGGCGCCCCGATATGCATGTAAATCTTATTAAAGGTTAAATAAACCTCTTACGAGAATTAAAGCCCAGGAAGATTTTTTAGCAGGGCCTGGGAGCCTTGTCTTTTCAATGTCAACATCAAAGAAGATGGTGCCCCATCTCCCTGTCACCATGGGAATCCAGCTGAGTCACAGTGACTACCTGCTCACCATAGAGGTACAATAATTTTCATTTTTCCTTCAGAAAGAGGCCACTAACTAGCACAGATGGCCACCCCAATGCCCACATAGTGATTATTCACCCAATGAATGCAGAATGAATTTGAAAGCACGTGCAGTGAGTGGGACTGATGAGTCCTCTTGCCTGACAAGTGCTCATACCTGAGAATAAGCACATAGGGTCGGTTGTATCTGCTTGGCTACATGAAAGTAGTGGGATTTCTTTTCTGTCTTAATAATTTTATGTGTTAACTAGTAGGTGACCTGTGACAGAGCCAGATCTGAGTTAATTCTTTTTTTAAAAAGATTTTATTTATTTGACAGAGAGAGAGATCACAAGTAGGCAGAGAGGCAGGCAGAGAGAGAGGAGGAAGCAGGTCCCTGCTGAGCAGAGAGCCCCATGCGGGGCTTGATCCCAGGACCCTGGGAACATGACCTGAGCCGAAGGCAGAGGCTTTAACCCACTGAGCCACCCAGGCGCCCCTCTGAGTTAATTCTTATTCAGTAATAAAACTATTCCTTTTTGACATTAGTAGGGAAGGTTTTCTGGGTTACAGATTTTATTTTTTAAAATGTTTTCCTCAGGGAATCCTGGGGAGGCTCAGTCAGTTGGGCATCTGCCTTTAGCTCAGGTCATGATCCCAGGGTCCTGGGATTGAGACCCACATCGGATTCTCTACTTGGTGGGGAGTCTGCTTCTCTCTCTCCCTCTCCCTCTGTGCTCTCTCTCTCTCTCTCTCAAATAAATAAATAAATAAAATCTTAAAAAAAAACCCTGTTTTGCACTATTGCTCCCCAGCTGGACTGCCACCACGGGGTTGGGGGAGGAGTGGAGTTGAGCCAAGCAAGTGCAGGAGGAGATCGAAGAGAAGAAGAGCAGTAATTCTAGGAACAGAAAATTGACCGCTTTCTGGAAGGTAGGACATGGGGAGAAGTGAATCCAAGGCAACAATCGAGAAGATATACCGTGGGGAGAGGGGCTGGCTCCCAGCAAGCGGTAGAGCAGCATGGCACAAAATCGGGACTTTTAGAATCTGTTCCACTGAGGGAAGTCACTCCAGAGGCTCAGCAGGGGGTGGAGCCCTTGTGGGGCCAGTGTGGTCTCAGGACCCAGGGGGACACAAAAAGACCAGGGGTGCCTGAGTGTGGCAGAGCCCCAGGTATAAGAGTGGGACCAGCTGCAGAGACAGAACCGAGGAGTGAGCTCTCAGCTTGGGGTCACCTTAAACTGTGATCTGAGGCACAGTCGGGCCACTACTCTCCCACCAGGAACTCCACAAGTGGCAGACCTGGGGAGACCCCCTCCTTCCTCCTCGGGAAGAGTGTGATGCAGGAATCTGCTGGGTTTGGAGACTCCAAATGGGGCATGTGCCAGAGACAGAAATGCTCAGTCACAGGCTGGGTGAGCTTGGAGCACGGCCGGAGACCAGGGAGACAGGAGGGATTGATGGCTTTTCTCTGAGGGTGCACTGAAAAATGGGGCCTTGAGCTCTTGGGTCCTCCGGGCCAGAGACTGGGAGGCCGCCATTTTCATTCTGTCCTCCAGAGGTCTATGGAGGGAACAAAAGCTTCAGGGAACAAAAGCTCCAAGAGTGAACCCAAGCAGATTCCTTAGCCTGGCCCCTGACAAGGGCGGGGCAATTCCACCTTGGGGAAAGACATTTGAGAATCATGGCAACAGACCCCTCCCCCAGAAGATCAGCAAGAAGATCCAACCAAGACCAAGTTCACTGATCAATGAGAACTGTGGAACTCCAGAGCTAGGGGAAAGCAACACATAGAATTCATGGCTTTTTTCCCATGATTCTTCAGTCTTTCAAAGTTAAATTTTTTAAATTTCATTTTTTTCTTATTCTATTTTTTTAAAAGATTTTATTTATTTATTTATTTATTTGAGAGATCACAAGTAGGCAGAGAGGCAGGCAGAGGAAGAGGGAGAAGCAGGCTCCCTGCTTAGCAGAAAGCCTGATGCAGGGCTCGATCGCAGGACCCTGAGATCATGACATGAGCCAAAAGCAGAGGCTTAACCCACTGAGCCACCCAGGCGTCCCACTTATTCTATTTTTTAAAAAATTTCCTCTTTTCTAATTTTTAAAAACTTTTATCTTATCATTACCTTTTAAAAAATCTTTTTAAATTTTCATTGTTATAGTCATATTCTGTCCCTTCATTGTATTAAACCTTATTTTTTTGTATACATATAGGTTTTTCTTCCTTTAAAATTTTGGGATACAGTTTCTTCTAATCAAAATATACCCTAAATCTAACACTTGGCTTTGTTCTAGTCTCCAGCCCGTTCACATTCTTTCCTCTTTTTTCTTCTTCTTTTTTTCTCTTTTTTTCAACCAACTTATCAATTCCTTTTTTAGAATCTTTTTAAATTTTCATCTTTACAGTCATATTCTATCCCTTCATCATGTTCACCCTTATTTTTGCATAGATATGTTTTTCTTACACACACACACACACACACACACATTTATATTCTATATAGTATACATATACTATACATATACTATATGTATGTTTTTCTTTCTTTAAAAATTTGGGAGGCAGTTTCTCTTAACAGACCAAAATACGCCCAAAATCAAGTGTGTGGCTCTGTTCTATTTTCTTTTTTTCCTCCTTTCTTCTTCTCCTGCTCCCTGGTTTCTGGTCTCTTCTGATTTGATTAGTGTATATTTTTCTGTGGTCGTTGCTACCTTTTATTATTTTGTTCTCTCATTAATCTATTCTTAACTGGATAAAATTACAAGGTGGAAAAACTCACCACAAAAAAAGAAAGAAAAAGTGGCAGTACCAACAGCTAGGGACCTAATCAATACAGACATTAGTAATATGTCCAAACAGGAGTTTAGAATGATGATTATCAAGGTGCTGGCTGGGTTCAAAAAAAGCATGAAAGATACTAGAGAGTCTCTTTCTGGAAAAATAAAATTCCTTTCTGGAGAAATAAAAGAACTACAATCTAACAAAGTTGAAATTTTAAAAAGCTATTGATGAAGTGGAATAAAAAATGGAGGCTCTTACTGCTAGGATAAATGAGGCAGGAGAGAGAATTAGTGGTATAGAAGACCAAATGATGGAAAATAAAGAAGCTGGGCAAAACAGAGACAAACAACCATTGGACCATGGGGAGAATTTGAAAGATAAGTGACACCATAAGATGAAACAATATTAGAATAACTGGGATCCCACAAGAAGAAGAAAGAGAGAGAGGGGCAAAAGATGTATTGGAGCAAATTATAGCAGAGAATTTCTCTAATTTGGCAATGGGAACAAGCATCACAATCCAGGAGGTACAGAGAAACTCCCTCAAAATCAATAAAAATGGGTCCACAACCTTTCATCTAATAGTAAAACTTACAAGTCTCAGTGACAAAGAGAAAATCCTGAAAGCAGCTCGGGACAAGAGGTCAGTAACATACAACAGTAGAAATATGAGACTGGCAGCAGACCTATGCACAGAGACCTGGCAGGCCAGAAAGGACTGGCATGATATATTCAGAGCACTAAATGAGAAAAATATGCAGCCTACTATATCCAGGTAGGCTGTCATTGAAAATACAAGGAGAGATAATAAGCTTCCAGGGCAACAGAAAAATAAAAGAATTTGTGAACAACAAACCAGCCCTACAGAAAATATTGAAAGGGGTCCTCTAAGCGAAGAGAGAGCCTGGAAGTAATAGACCAGAAAGGAACAGAGACAATATGCAGTAATAGTCACCTTACAGGCCGTACAATGGCATTCAATTCATATATTTCAATAGTTACCCTGAATGTAAATGGGCTAAATGCTCTAATCAAAAGACACAGGGTATCAGAACAGATTAAAAGCCAAGACCCATTGATATACTGTTTGCAAGAAATTCATTTTAGACCCAAAGACACCTCCAGATTTAAAGTGAGGGGGTGGAAAACAATTTACCATGCTAATGGACATCAAAAGAAAGCTGGGGTGGCAATCCTTATATCAGATGAATTAGATTTTAAGCCAAAGACTATAATAAGAGATGAGGAAGGACACTATATTATACTTAAAGGGTCTGTCCAACAACATCTAACAATTTTAAATATCTATGCCCCTAACATGGGAGCAGTCAATTATATAAATCAATTAATAACAAAATCAAAGAAGCACATTGACAATAATGCAATAATAGTAGGGGACTTTAACACCCTCCTCACTGAAAAGGACAGATCATCTAAGCAAAAGATCAACAAGGCTTTAAATGACATACTGGACCAGATGGACTTCACAGATACATTTAGAACATTCCATCCCAAAGCAACAGAATACATATTAATCTCTAGTACACATGGAACATTCTCCAGGATAGATCATCACATCCTGGGTCACAAATCAGGTCTCAATTGGTACCAAAATATTGGGATCATTCCCTGCATATTTTCAGACCACACTGTTTTGAAACTAGAACTCAACCACAAAAGGAAAGTTGGAAAGAACTCAAATACATGGAGGCTAAAGAGCATCCTACTAAAGAATGAATGGGTCAACCAGGAAATTAAAGAAGAATTTTAAAAATTCATGGAAACAAATGAAAATGAAAACACAACTGTTCAAAATCTTTGGGACACAGCAAAGGCGGTCATGAGAGGAAAGTATATAGCAATACAAGTCAAGAAAGTTCTCAAGTATACGACCTAAACCTACACCTAAAGGAACTGGAGAGAGAAAAGCAAAAAAAAAGCCTAAGCCCAGCGGGAGAAGAGACATAATGAAGATCATAGCAGAAATCAATGAACTAGAAACCAAAAGAACAGTAGAACAAATCAACAAATCTAGGAGCTGGTTCTTTGAAAGAATAAATAAGATTGATAAACCCCTGCCCAGACTTATCAAAAACTAAAGAGAAAGGATCAAAATGAATAAAATCATGAATGAAATAGGAGAGATCACATCCAACACCAAAGAAATACAAACAATTATAAGAACATAGTATGAGCAACTATACACCAGCAAATTTGATAATCTGGAAGAAACGGATGCATTCCTAGAGACATAAAAACTACCAAAATTGAACCAGGAAGAAATAGAAAACCTGAACAGACCCATAACCAGTAAGGGGATTGAAATAGTCATCAAGGGACGCCTGGGTGGCTCAGTTGGTTGGACGACTGCCTGCGGCTCAGGTCATGATCCCGGAGACCGGGGATCGAGTCCCGCATCAGGCTCCCAGCTCCACGGGGAGTCTGCTTCTCCCTCTGACCTTCTCCTCGCTCATGCTCTCTCACTGCCTCTCTCTCAAATAAATAAATAAAATCTTTAAAAAAAAAAAAAAAAGAAATAGTCATCAAAAATCTCCCAAAAAGAGCCCATGGCCAGATGGCTTCCCAGGGGAATTCTGCCAAACATTTAAAGAAGAATTAATACCTATTCTCCTGAAACTGTTCCAAAAAAATAGAAATGGAAGGAAAACTTCCAAACTCATTTTTATGAGGCCAGCATTACCTTGATCCCCAAACCAGACAAATGGTCCCCATCAAAAAGGAGAATTACAGACCAATATTCTCAATGAACATGGATGTGAAAATTCTCACCACAATACTAGTCAATAGGATCCAACAGCACATTAAAAGGATTATTCACCATGACCAACTGGGATTTATTCCTGGGCTGCAAGGTTGGTTCAACATTCGCAAATCAATCAATGTGATACAATACATTAATAAAAGAAAGAACAAGAACCATATGATACTCTCAATAGATGCTGGAAAAGCATTTGACAAAGTACAGCATTCTTTCTTGGTCAAAACTTCACAGTGTAGGGACAGATGATACATACCTCAATATGATCAAAGCCATCTATGAAAAACCCACAGTGACTATCATTCTCAAGGGAGAAAAATTGAGAGCTTTTCTGCTAAGGTCAGACACGGCAGGGATGTCCGTTATCACCACTGCTATTCAACATAGTACAAGAAGTCCTAGCCTCAGCAATCAGACAACAAAAAGAAATACAAGGCATCTGAATCGGCAAAGAAGAAGTCAAACTCTAACTCTTTGTAGATGATATGATATTTTATGTGGAAAACCCAAAAGATTCCACTCCAAATCTGCTAGAACTCATACAGGAATTCAGTAAAGTGTCAGGATATAAAATCAATGCACAGAAATCAGTTGCATTTCTCTACACCAACAGCAAGACAGAAGAAAGAGAAATTAAGGAGTCGATCCCATTTACAATTGCACCCAAAACCATAAGATACCTAGGAATAAACCTAACCAAAGAGGCAAGGGATATGTACGTGGTGAACTACAGAACACCATGAAAGAAACTGAGGAAGACACAAAGAAATGAAAAATATTCCATGCTCATGGATTGGAAGAACAAATATCGTGAAAATGTCTATGCTACCTAGAGCAATCTACACATTCAAAGCAATCCCTAACAAAATACCATCAACTTTTTTCACAGAGCTGGAACAAATAATCCTAAAATATGTATGGAACCAGAAAAGACCCTGAATAGCCAGAGTAATGTTGAAAAAGAAAACTAAAGTTGGCGGCAGACTTCAAGCTCTATTACAAAGCTGTAATCTCACCAAGACAGTATGGTACTGGAACAAAAACAGACACATAGATCAATGGAACAGAATAGAGAGCCCAGAAATGGACCCTCAACTCTATGATCAACTAATCTTTGACAAAGCAGGAAAGAATGTCCAATAAAAAAACCCCACAGTCTCTTCAACATATGGTGTTGGGAAAACTGGACAGCCACATGCAGAAGAATGAAACGACCATTTCCTTACACCACACACAAAAATAGACTCAAGATGGGGACGCCTGGGTGGCTCAGTTGGTTAAGCGGCTGCCTTCAGCTCAGGTCATGATCCCAGCGAGTCCCGCGTTGGTTCCTTGCTCGGCAGGGAGCCTGCTTCTCCCTCTGCCTCTGCCAAGAGACTGTGGTTTTTTTTTTTTTTATTGGACATTCTTTCCTGCTTTGTCAAAGATTAGTTGATCATAGAGCTGAGGGTCCATTTCTGGGCTCTCTATTCTGTTCCATTGATCTATGTGTCTGTTTTTGTTCCAGTACCATACTGTCTTGGTGAGATTACAACTTTGTAATAGAGCTTGAAGTCTGCCGCCAACTTTAGTTTTCTTTTTCAACATTACTCTGCCTGCCACTCTGCCTGCCTGTGCTCACTCTCTCTGACAAATAAATAAAATAAATTAAAAAATCTAAAAAAAATAGACTCAAGATGGATGAAAGACCTCAATGTGAGACAGAAATCCATCAAAATCCTTTAGGAAAACACAGGCAGCAACCTCTTCGACCTCAGCCGCAGCAACTTCTTCCTAGAAACATCGCCAAAGGCAAGGGAAGCAAGGGCAAAAATGAACTATTGGGACTTCATCAAGATCAAAAGCTTTTGGACAGCAAAGGAAACAGACAACAAAACCAACAATTCCAAAGAATGGGAGAAGATATTTGCAAATGACATATCTGTATGCCTTTATCTGTAATGGGCTAGTATCCAAAATCTATAAAGAACTTATCAAACTCAACACCCAAAGAACAAATAATCCAATCAAGAAATGGGCAGGGGCGCCTGGGTGGCTCAGTGGGTTAAGCCGCTGCCTTCAGCTCAGGTCATGATCTCGGGGTCCTGGGATCGAGTCCCGCATTGGGCTCTCTGCTCAGCAGGGAGCCTGCTTCCTTCTCTCTCTGCCTGCCTCTCTGTCTATTGTGCTCTCTCTCTGTCAGATAAATAAAAAAAAGAAAAGAAAAGAAATGGGCAGAAGACAAGAAAAGACATTTCTGCAACGCAGACATCCAAATGGCCAACAGACACGTGAAAAAGTGCTCAACATCACTCAGCATCAAGGGAAATACAAATCAAAACCACAGTGAGATACCACCTCACACCAGTCAGAATGGGTATAATTAACAAGTTAGAAAATGGCAGAAGTTGGAGAGGATGTGGAGAAAGGGGGACCCTCCTACACTGTTGGTGGGAAGGCAAGCTGGTACAGCCACTCTGCAAAACAGCATGGAGGTTCCTCAAAAAGTTGAAAATAGAACTACCCTATGACCCAGCAATTGCACTACTGGGTATTTACCCTAAAGATACAAACGTAGTGATCCGAAGGGGCACGTGCACCCGAATGTTTATAGCAGCAATGTCTACAACAGCCAAACTATGGAAAGAATCTAGATGTCCATCGACAGATGAATGGATATAGAAGATGTGGTATATATATATATATATATATATATATATATATATATAGCAGCCATCAAAAAAACTCCGAAATATTGCCATTTGCCATGACGTGGATTGAACTAGAGGGTATAACACTAAGCAAAATAAGTCAATCAGGGAAAGACAATTATCATATGATCTCTCTGATATGAGGAATTTCAGAATCATGGTGGGAGTAGGGATAGGGAGAGAGTAGGAGTAGGGAGTAGGGGGGTAGGGAGGGGAAAAAATGAAACAAGATGGGATCAGGAGGGAGACAAACCATAAGAGAGTCTTAATCTCAGGAAACAAACTGAGGCTTGCAGATCGTTGGGGGGGAGGAATAGGGTGGCTGGGTTATGGATGTTGGGGAGGGTATGTGCTATGGGGAGTGCTGTGAATTTTGTAAGCCTGATGATTCACAGACCTGAACCCCTGAAGCAAATAATACATTATATGTTTAAAAAAAAAACACCAAAAGTCTTTTCCTCAACAATGCAAGAGTCTGCCTTCTGTGTTACATAACATGGACATAAAATGGAGCCAGCTGTGTGTTTCCTCACTGCCCACCACCAGCCCGTGATATTTCAGGTTTTTACTCCATTTCAAGGAGCAAATTTCCACGTGAATTAGGGTTAGGATATGGCTCTGATACAGTAATAAATAAACTCATGTATCTCATTCACTTAATGCAGGTGAAGTTTCTTCCTTGCCCAGGGCATGGTTTAGCGCAAGTCCGGTGAACTAGGGCACTCCCGCTTCACACCATCAAGAGGCTACTACAACAAAACACCACAGACCGGGTAGCTTGCAAACAACAAATATTTATATCTCACTGTTCTGGATGATCAGAAGTTCAACCTCATGAGGCCAGCAGATTTGGTGTGGTGGCTGGTGAGAGCCTACTTCCTGGTTCATAGATGGCTGGCTACCACCTGGTGCCAAAGGACTAGTGATCTCTCTGGGATTCTTCTCCAAGGGCACTAATTCCATTTGTGAGGGCTCCATCCTCATGACCCCATCGCCTCCCAAATGTCCCACCTCCTAATACCATCACATGGTGGATTAGGATTCTGACATATGAATAGCATGGGGGTGGGGTTCAGTCCACAGCAGGATTCAAGAAGCCCATCTCCAACATTGGGACTGGCCTCCAAAGCAGGAACTGCGAGCCAAATCCCCAGATCTCTAATCCAGAAACTTTTCACCTGAGAATCTTGGTGTCCGTGATCCCCAACAGGTCACAGAAATCAGCCAGGCCTCAGGGCCCCATTGGGACCTTCAGCACAGAGCCATGTGGGCTCTTGTGAATTTCAGAACGGATGCTGGAAACCCAGGAAGCCCCCTAATTGGGTTTGGGACCCAGTGGCCAGGTCATGGAACCTGGAGAGACTCCATGGGGTGAGTGAGGGCTCACCTAAGCAAGGAATCTGACATCAGAAGCCTTGGGTTCAAGTCTTGGCTTACATCTGAGTAGCCACGTCTCTGAGCTTCCGTAGGAATGGGTACCCTATAGGCGGTGTGAAATGGTTTCAAGACTTAAGGAAGGTGAGGTTTGGGAAGATGCTTTGAAACTAAAAGGCACAAGACAAATACTACATAACGTGACTCATCTCGCTTCCGCCGAGCCCTTCCTCCACTTGGTTGACAGCTCACTTCCACTCAAAGATCAGGTGAAGTAGCCCAGGGCAGCTCCTTCCAGCGCTGTTAGGTGGGAGTCTAGCTAGACAAAACCCTCCCTCAGCGACTCTTTGGAGGCCCCCACAAAGTTCTAAGGCTGGCAGCGCCGAAGTCTGGGGGGTTTTGTAGCTCATAGGCCCACCACATGTTGATGGAGGGGACCAACCCAGGAAACCTTTCTCGGCATACACTGGACAAAGTCTGGGCCCTACCCCTACCTCTGGCTCCGTCTGCAAAAGTTAGAATCACCCTCAGACCTCTGTCTTCACCCACCTGTCCCCAACCGGGCCTTGCGATTTCTCTGTGTCATTATTTTGTCCCCAGTTTCCTAACTGAAGCTTCTCCTGCTGGGCCATGTGTCCCAGACCATGTCCTTCTGCCTCAGTCCCCACCACACCGTTTTCCAGAGCTGAACGGGAGGGGTGGGGGAGAAATCACCAAAGAGGAGCATCTTGATTTCAGCACGTCTGACCTTAAAAAAAAATCTCTCTTCTGACATGCATGGGGGACACCAGCTGCGGGCTCGGGAGTTGGGAGCTCCCTGGCTTCTGCCTCAGGTCGGATAGGGGGCATTTAGCTGACTTCCCTTCTCAGGGTTTGCATCTGGAAAAAGCAGGGTTTGGACACAGTGGCCCTGCTCTAATTCTGAGATGGGGAGCTGAGGCAGGGAGGAGAAGCAGCAGGTGAACGCCCCGCTGGCTGAGCCCCGCAGAGGTGGGCCTGGGCTCCCCCTTTCCTCTGAGGCTTTAGCAAGGACACCCCAGCCATGTCCCCACTCTCTCCTTCTGCCAGGATAGATTTCAGGTGACAGTCTGTTTGCAGGGTCACCTGAGGCAGGAGAGACTAGGGGAGCAGGACCTCCTAGTCCTAGTGGAAGGTCGCTGTGCCCTTGGCCTTTGACCTGAGCCCTCCTGCAACCCCCATGTGGGGCTTTGAACGTTCAGCTCCCAGATCTCTTGAATTTTAGCCTCCGTCTTCCTGGCCACAGGTCCCCACAGTGGAGTGCCTTTGTTCACCTGCCCGACCCCTGAGCCCCAAAGCCCTCTGGGGGCTGAATTCAAGTGCTGTGTCAATAATTTACTGGAAGCTGAGGCTCAAGCAAACACATTTTATTTTTCATATAACGCGCCCACGGATACTTTACAGGGTAATAGCCTAGAAGTCTTCCGGCAGGACTTCCCCACCGTGGAAGGGCGCTGGGCCCTCTGGATTCCCGTGGGGGGCTGCCCCCAGGTCTCCTGCAGACACCGGTTCGGGAAAGAGGGCGTGCTCGTGTCCGGGGTGGAAAGTGTTCCCTTTGCTGTCCCTTGCAGGACTTCAGACTTAGGAGCGCTGCCTGGTTTAGCTCAGAGTGCAACAACTGGTGTTTTTCTTTGGCATCTAACGCATGGCGCGGATGGCATTCCAGAAAGAACCTGGGCACTCTGCTGTCTGAGCAGGCTCGACAAAGGGCACAACCATGAGGGGACGGCTGCAGGGACCCCCATTCAAAGTGCACAGGTAGCCTCCCTGGGGAGGCAGAGGGTGGGGGAGGCCACCATTATCCTCCTGGGAGAGCTTGGGGAAGTGTCCTCAGATCAAGCAGCTCCACTCTGGGGTTCAGGCCACTGTCCACCATACCTGGATTCTTTGGTTTTGCCCCGTGGCCTCTCCTTCTCTCTCTCCCCCCAGCCCCTCCTTTGTGCTCCCGGAGCCAGAGCACCAAGGTCACTCCACCTGGGACTTCTCCCACCTGTAAAGGGCTGGATCCTCTCTCCCCAGGGGAGACTTCCAGAACGGGGCCTGCTCAGCCTTCCTACAATCCGGGGTCATCAGGGTGGAATAAGCCGGGGTGGGGAGGGTGGAGCCTCGCTCTTGGTGGGAGACACTGGGGCCAAGCGGACCTGGGAACCTGGCAGGTTGGCAATGGTCTGCCACCAGAAACAGGCCCTGAACTCTATTCTCTGCCCCCCCCCACCGCCTCCTGGGCCCGGGCGGGCTCTCCAGGGATCCTGGAGCCACCTCGATTGTCCAGCTCAGTCAGCCACCCACACACTGGGCATTCCGACGGGGCAGTGCGGCACACGGCGCGCTGGGTCCTCCGCACCACCCCGAACCCCTCCCCTCCCGCACCTCCTTCCCTCCCACCTGGCGTCTCTTCCTCCCTTCGGCCTCCCGGGCGGGCGCCCTCACTCTTCCTGCAGCAGGGGCTCTCGGTCCCCTTCCTGCACCCTGTCGTCCTCCTCCTTCTCCATGCAGCCCACGGTGGCAGCCAAGCCAGCGCCCACGCCGCCCCCGACCACGGCGGCCCCCGTGGCCCCCACCGCGGCTCCGGCCGCCACCATCCCGGCCTCGGCAGCCAGCGCGGCCGCGGCCATGCCCGCGCCCACCACGCCACCCGCCAGGCCCATGAGCCCGGCCCCGACGGCGCCCCCCACGGCGGCCAGGTGGCCACAGAAGCGCATGGTGTACGAGTCCATGAAGACCTTGGCCTCGGCCTGCAGCTCGGCCTCCAGAGCGTCCAGGGTCTGCTCTCTGCCCTTGCACAGCAGGGCGGCCCCGTGGCGGGCCAGGATGGCGTCCTTCTGCGCGGCCAGGAGGTTGCGCATGGTGTCGGGCAGCACCCGGAGCGCGGAGAAAATGCGCTTGGTGGCCACGTCCTGCGGCGGGGAGACAGGAAGGCGCGCTGACCGCCCGCCCGGTAGCCCCGGGGCCTGGCCTCCCGCGCAGGGGCCGCGGCTCACCTGCTGCCGCACGTACTCCTCGAACTCCTTCTTGGCAGCTTCCACCGTCCTCAGGTCGTGCAGCTGGGCGGCCATCTGTCCACGGCAAAGCCAGGCTGCCTCCCTCCTCCCGCTCCCGCCCTCGGCTGCATCCCAGGGCCCCCTCCAGACCCTCCGCCCTCCCTGCCCCTGCCCCCTGTACCTCATCCGCGGAGGCGAACCCGGGTCCGGTCCGCCCCATCCAGCCCGAGAGGTTCTGCGGGGACATCAGGGGAGGGGTCAGGGCGGGCAGGAGGTCCGCGGGGCCTGCGGCGGGGGTGGTGGGGGAGTGGGGGGGCGCACCTTGATTTCCTGAGCTAACTGCTGCCCCGTGAGCAGGCGTCTGTCCCCCCTGGCCACCGGGCGGCCCTCGTTCCAGTAGCCCTGGCAGCGGCTCTTGGCGTGCTGGGGGGCTGCGCTCAGCACATCCGCCACGTAGGCACAGAGGTGGCCCAGATCGTCATCTGTGTCTGAGGAAGAGATTCCTCATGCTGAGGACACCCCGGGGCTGGGCAGGACCGGGCTTTGGGAGGAGAAAGGGTGTCAGAGGGAGGGAGAAGCTCGCTGGGGCCAGGGGCCAGGGGGTGGCCTAGAGGAGGGCTCCCAGGGACACTCACCGCCGGGGCTTCCGCGGCCTTTGCTGGCCCACTGCCGCCCCAGAGCGGGCAGAAGGTAACAGCGGGCTCGCCTCCCTTGGAGCAGCTCCTGAACCTTGGGGTACTTGCCGGAGGATTTCTGAGAGACGGATGCGGAGACCTCTGAGCTAGGGACCAGGCTCCTGCTCCTGGGCCCCTCCCCCCGCCCCTCCCCCTCTTGGACCCCTCACCTGGATGATGTCACCCACGCAGCCAAGCCCCGCCTTGTTGGAGTGGGATGAGTCACGCACTAAGAGATCTAAGTGCTGGAAGAGAAGGAGTCCTGACACCAGCAGCCAGGGGGCGGGGGTGGGGTGGGGTTAGGGTCTGGGGGTGACAGGTCCAGAAACGGGTGTCTCACCTGGATCGGGACCATCCCATAATGCCTGCCCATCACCTCGGCCACGTGGACAAACATCTGGGGATGAGGCACCAAGGGTCATGGCTGGGGTCACCCCAAGGACTGTGGCTCCCTCCCCTCTGGGCCCACTGGAGGACCCCCGCCCCCCACCCTCACCCCGACACCCTCCCCATCCCCCACACTCCCAGCTCTGGGACTCTCGAGCCTCTCCCAACC
>PISX010032081.1:0-16614 GCA_004024625.1 Mellivora capensis
GGGGGTGGCAGAGGTGGGGGGTGCCGGAGGGGCAGGCGGGGGGAGGCACTGCTAGCCCACTGGGAATCGGGGAGAGGAGGCTGGCAGACCCTCAGAAGGTGCCGGCAGTCGGGGCTCTTGGCGGTGGGCTGAGGTCCCTTCCCAGAGACTCACCCGAGATCCTGTCTGGACACACCAACCTCATCATACTTGTGAACTGTCTCAGGGCCCAGTGGCTCATCATACATGTGGAAACGTGCTCTGACTCATGGCCTTCACATCACACACACACGTGTGTGTGTGTGTGTGTGTGCGCGTGTGCGTGCTCAGCTTCCCCATGCAAGGGCACTCTCTTGACACTGTCCCGTCGTCCCCGACTCGTACACGCTCTGACACGCTAACCCCCTGTGGATGCACATCCTAAAGTGGTGTGGGGTCCTTGTGGGGTTCTCCGTGCCCTTGCAGGAGACATCCCTCACGTTCATGTGCGGCCCCTGAACGGAACCCGTCTTGATCACGCAGGCGTCGTACATGGGCATCATAAACCCTCATTCATGAAGGAAACTCCTGCCTCAACCTCCCCCCACCCCCAAGCTTCCTGGCTCCAGCTGGACCGGGTTGGGGGGGAGGAGGAGGGGCAGGGGGCTGCCCTTCCTTCACCTCTGCTCAGCCTGGGGCCCTGGGAACCTGGGCTTAGAGGGGGAGGAGGCAGCCCCCAAACAGGAAATGCTTCTCTGGACTCCTGCTGCACCAGGGCAGGGTGCCTGGGGGAGGGGGGCAGGCAAAAGCCAGGCTGCACTTCGAGGTGGGGGAGCAGGGCTGGCTGGGAGGGGAAGGACTGGGGAGAAGCCATGTATGGGCGTGAAGCTCACAATGTCACATACATGTGTATGTGACACAGGCGTCACATGTGTGGAGGCTTCCCTGCCCCCATAAGCTGCTGTGTGGGCCTGGCCAGGGTCCCTCCGCCCGCCCCTCTTGGAGGCCTCTGGAGGCATGTGCACTGAGCCCATCATCCAGGATGGTCCCTGGGGAGCGGGCTGTCAGATTAACCCATGAACACCCTCTCCACTCTTAGCAGAAGTTTGATCCGGGGGTGGAGACATGGAATAGAGGTTCTGCCCCTCAGTGCTCTGCCCCTGATGTGCTGTGCGACTGCTGGGAAGTTGCCGACCCTCTCTGGGTCTCTGTTTGTCTTATCTACAAAATGGGGTAATGGGTCAGGGCCTTTCAGTTCAGCAAGGCTGTTGTATCACAGCTCGCGGTGTTCGAAAATGTGCTTTGTCAGCAGCAAAGCATGAGGCTAATGTTCCTTAGTCTTCTGAGCAAATCTGGGTTGGGGGTGGGGACCAGAGCGGCTTTGCTAATCACCTTACAGTGCCAGGGCTGGTCCTGCAGATTCAGCCAGTCCCCCTGAGAACTAGGGCTTTTGAAACGCTTGCTACCTCCCTGGCAGGTCCTTCTTTTAAGGTCTACATCTGTGAAATGTATAGAATTACCCCCCTTCTCCTGAGAGGAAGGTCAATATGGGGCAGTGCATCCTGCCCTTGGCTCAGGCCCAGAGCCTTGAGATCATCCTTGACTCCTCTTTCTCCCACACCCCACATCCAATCTCTCAGCAGATCCTGTTGACTTCACCTTCGGGATAGAGCCACAATCTGACTGCTTCTTGCCACCTTTTTTGCCACTCCACCTCTGGCCCGTGCCACGGTCCCCTTCCATCCAGATTCTTTTTTTTTTTTTTTTTTTAAGATTTTATTTATTTATTTGGCAGGCAGAGATTACAAGTAGGCAGAGAGGCAGGCAGAGAGAGAGAGGGGGGAAAGCAGGCTCCCTGCTGAGCAGAGAGCCCAATGTGGGGCTCGATCCCAGGACCCCGGATCATGACCTGAGCCGAAGGCAGAGGCTTTAACCCACTGAGCCACCCAGGCGCCCCTCCATCCACATTCTTGCAACAGCCTC
Organism: Mellivora capensis; assembly: GCA_004024625.1. Classification (NCBI taxonomy): domain Eukaryota; kingdom Metazoa; phylum Chordata; class Mammalia; order Carnivora; family Mustelidae; genus Mellivora; species Mellivora capensis. The sequence goes on from PISX010032081.1 coordinate 1,942, forward strand.
TCCTCTGGTCTCTGTCTTGCCTTCTCCATCGTGCCAGAGGGATCCCTTTAAAACCCAAGACAGATCTGGTCACTCCCCTGATCAGACCCTCTGGGCCTCCATCTCACTGAGAAGACAGGCCAACATCTTGGCCATGGCCTTCAGGGTGATGTGGTCTGCCCCCAGATTTCTTACTCCACTCCCACTCACTCCTCTGCTCCAACTACTCTGGCCTCAAGGCTGTATGTGAAACTCACCAGGTCCAAGCCCACCTCTTGTAGGGACTGCCTTGTGAATTGTAAGATGTTTAGCAGAAAGCCTGGTTTCTTCCTAGACGCCAGTAGCATCCCTCCAGTTGCAACAATCAAAAGTGTCTCAAGACATTGCTGAATGTTATACCCTCCGTGGAGACTCTTGCCCTAGGAGACTGTGAGCTCCATGAGGGCATCATTATTGTCTCGTTCCCTGTTCCCTACTGTATCCCCAGAGCCTGGAAAGTTCCTGGCCCATCGATGCTGCTCAGTAGGGTTTGTCGAACGAATGAATGAGTGAATGAATGAATGAGACTCAGATAAATGAAGAACCTGGCCCAGGGCCATGCTGGGGGAATCCCAGCCGGAGTGGTGCTGTCCGGAGCCAAAGCCCACCTGCTCCCCACACCTCCCCAGCCTTCCCCAGAAGTCAGACCGTTTCAGAACAGGGAGATCCCTGGAAAGCAGCAAACCTTTTTGCGGGTAGGGACACTGAGGCCCAGGGAGTCTCCAAGCTCATCTGTGGCAGGGCTGGGACTAGAACCGAGGCTGTCTGACTCTCGTTCCAATTCTCTTTTGGCTGCGGTGCCCTGGGGAGCTCTCAAGTGTGGTCCGAGAGCTGGGCCGGGCATCAGGAGGTGAGGATGGCGGGAGGTATGAGAGCAAGAAGGCACAGCCTAGACAGAACGCTGAGGTGGGCAGCTCCAGATGCCTTTGGAGACTACAAAGGACTCCACTGGAGTGAGGGACTTCTGGAGGGACCATCAGTAGTGAAGAGGGAATGTCAGAAAGCGGGGAGCAGCCCGCCTTGGAAGGCAGTCAGCTACCCCTAAAACACTTGCCTCTGTCGCGGGGACCCAGGGAAGGATGTATGATGGGAGTTCCCTGTGGCTGGTGTGTGGTGGGTGGAAGGGGGGACTGGAGGTTGTTGCAATAGTCTGGGAGAGGGGCGGGAGCTGGCTGGAGAACGGGGCAGCAGGGCGGGCCGGGCTGGGGGAGGCAGCCTCTGGAGGCTCCTCAGGGGCTGGCCAGAGCCAGATCCAAGGGTGTGGTGGGCCCAGTCATGATTATGATTCGGGCAATGGCCCGTACTGGGGCGTCTGAGGGGAGGCTGCGAGCCTGGCTGCGAGTCTGGCTGGCGAGTAGGCAGGTCAGATCAGAGGTCGGGACTCCAGCCTCAGTTGGGGTGAGGGGTTGGGGGGCAGGCAAGAGAAGCAGGAGGAAGAGGGTCAAAGGCCAAATTCCAGATGGTTTGTCTGGGCTGACATGCAAGCAAAGGGATTGCTGAGCCAGGAGGGGGCAGGAGTGGAAGGAGTGGAAATGAGCGGGGCACCTCTGACCCCAACAAAGTGAAGGGTTTCGTGGGTGGAGGTTGAGGCTTGGAGGCGCACCTGGGTGCTCGGCATTCCCCTGCTCCCGTCCCATCCGTCCGGATTGGGAGAGTTGGAGCCGAGCAGCCTAGGACCTTCCTACCCTAGTCGGGCGGGTGGGGGGGGGTGCAGTGGGCACAACACCGGGGATCCGGGGGTGAGCGGACAGAGAGGGGCTGGTTGCGGGGCTCTTACTCTTTCTGCCAGTTGCAGTCAGCCTGACTTCTCTTGCTTCCCCCCAGCACAGAGAAGATGCTAATGGACGCAGTAAATTACTGCTTGGATGATGGGTGGGTGGGTGGATAGAGGGTGCCCGCTGGAATGCGTGCGGGAACGCAGGAATGCGCACGTGGATGGACAGGCGGTGAGGTGGGAGAATGGGTGGGTGCCCGGATGGGCGGACAGACGGATCATGGATGGGTGGGGGAAGAAGGAAGGGGATGGCCTGACAGATGTCTAAGTGTATGCGTGTGAGGACAAGAGATGTGGAGAGGCATGGCTGGCCACAGGGATTCAGGCAGAATGGCTAATTCACAGTGAGCCATACCACGATGGCTGGCGGTCTCAGAATGCGACTCGGGATCTGTAGGAGTGCAGTCTAGGACGGCAGGACCTCTGGGAATTACCACTGGCAGGGATCACACGTGATGCTCCCTTGGTACAATATTCCGTCTTCTCGGGTGGGGGCCCAAGGCCACTGCGTCTCCCTCCCAGAGGTGGAGACAGCTCCGGACACCAAGCTCGGGTTCCAGTGTGGGTTCGGAAGCTGCAGTTCTCAGCTCTGACCGTGGCCCTTACGGCAAGAGCGCACCTCCAGACGGCCTTGAAAACAGAAGCCCACTTCCCCAGGAGGAGCCTGGTCTTCCAGCTACTGGGACAAGCCAGACAGTGGTTTTGGACGCAATGTGTGGGCCCGTGGGGGTGGGGGTGAAGGCGGCCTGCAGAGGGGTTGGCCTGAAGAGAGCCCAGTGGAGCAGCCAGGATGGGGGTGTTGATCGGATTGGGGGGCGCCCCCTGGGCAGGCGTCCTGGAGCCTTGGCACGGCCCGCTGCCGAGCCAGCACATTGCTTTGTGTACAAATCACCTCCTTTCCTCCTTTTTCTTCTGTCCCCATCCCCCCACATCCCTCCATTTCCAAATTCTTCCCAAACCGCCCCAGCCTTCAGGCAACTGGTGGGCAGGAGGCGCCTGGTCTCCAGTGGGAGCTGCTGGAAGGCTGGACGGGAGGTGGGCGAGGTCCCAGGGCAGAAGTGGGGAGGGAGGGCAGTCTGGGGGGAGGGCAGCGATTTTGGCCTCCTTTCCCTCCCCACGTGCTGGGGCCGCACCCTCTGTGCTTCTGGATGGGAGAGCGGGGGCGGGAAGGGGGTGGTGCTGGGGACTGGACAGGGTGGGAGGGAGAGGCTTGGGGAAGGTGGGGCCCAGGAAGAAGTGGTGTGTCTAGGCCTGGTCCCTGGGGGTAAGGGATTCTGACAGCTGGAGGAGTTGGGAGGTGGCGTCCCCCACGGAGAGAGACTAGGTGTGCTCGTGGGTGTACCTGGGTGTCTGTACATGGCAGTGTGTCCATGAGTGTGTGTGCCTGCCTGGGGCTGGCTTTGCTGAGGGCCCATGCAGCTGGGTGATATGTGCGTCATGTGTGTGTCCCCACGGACCCACACCTGCACCCACTGCTGTGAGGGGAGGAACGTATGGTTCCTCTGGATCACCCAACCTGGGCACAGCTGGGGCCCCAGTCCTTTTCCCGCCAGATGCCTGGCCTGAACATCTGGCCACATCTGCCCACAAGGATGGGCGTTTTGGAGCCCAGCGCAGAGCTAGAAGGGCCCAGCCCCGCCGCTCTGTTCAGTGTCCTCCCAGCTCGGAGAAGGACAAGGCTGGCCCTGGGTCACAGGGTGGAGGCAGAGCAGGGACTGCCTGAGTCTGGGGATCCCAGGAGAGATGGCTGCTCCCCGGGCCTCTGCTGTTCCTGTCCTTCCTCTGCTGCTCTTTGGCTGTGGGGGTGGAGACTCTGTGGTCCTCGGGGCATCTGGCAGAAGCCTGCTGCCAAGGGTGACCCCGACCTGTCGCAGTTTGCTGGGGAGCGTCCTGGTCTCAACACGGCAAATCCTGTCTAGTGGGAACCCCCTTCGCGCCCCGGCAAGGGAGGATGCTCCGTCACTCTGTTGCCAGGATGTTTCTTTTCCCGCCGTGTCCTTCCCTCTGCTGCCCCAGTGTCAGAGTCCCAGTCTGCACCCCCGCACCCTGGAAGCTTTCCTTCTCTTCCTGCCCCCTCCCTGCCCCGGAGATCTCTGGAGTCTCACTGTCCCTTGGCACTATTTCTCATCCTCTCTCTTCCCTCTCTGCAGTCAGGCATCTCCTGCGCTCCTGTCACCCCCTGGGGTCTCTCTGTCTCCTCTCCTGTCCTCAGGATGGTCACCTTGTTGGTTTTTCGGGTCTGTCTCTCTGTTGTCTGCCTACTTCCGTGTCGTCCCTCTCCGCCTCTGGTGCCTGCCCTGTCTCCCCATTGCTGTTCCAGCGTCTCTGGCTCGCCCCCTTCCCTGGGTGGTCCAGGCCTCCCTCCTCTCCCCCGGCACGCACCCCCAGGGCTGGCTGGGGTGGGAGCCAGGTCTGGGGGCTGTGACCAGGCCGGGAAGGGGAACCCAAGCAGACATGATATTTATGTTAGGACTTCAAAGGAGAGCAGAGCCTGAGGCAGGCTTGGTGGGAGCCAGTCTGGGTAGGAGAGGGGAGGGGTGGTGAGCCAAAGCCTGATTAAGGTCAGCTCAGGCCCCTCCCTGGTGAGGGTCTCCTTGGTGACACTTATCTCCCCCGTGGGACACTGAGATCTAGAGTGGGGACAGAACAGGCTATTTTGGTACCAAGTTCCAAGAAAGGCACTTCCTGCAACCCCGGTCCTGCCTCCAGCCCCATCCTGTCTTCCTGTCACCCTGCAGGAGCAGTCCTCCGAGCATCAGCCCCTCCAGGGAGGCAGGGGGCTTGGGAAGTGGCCGGAGCAGAGGGCTCCATCTCAGCAGGGAAACATCCCTGGCGCTGTGTTCTCGGCTCTCTGGCAGAAGCCTCGCCTGGCAGGGCAGCGAGGGTCTGTAACCCTGGCAGCCCCGACTGGACCAGCCGGCTCCCGCCCTTCAGGGCCTCTGGGGTCCAGTCCGGCTGCCGGTCTGAAGGCCCCAGGGGCCAAGATGGCCTTGAAGGTCACCCCACCCCTGCCCCCCACCCTTGGCCTAACCCCTGCTAAAGACACCCAGCTGCTGGGGCTGGGAAGGCGTAGGGTCAGGGGCCCAGGCTCGGGGTGGGGAGGGCGGGAGTGGCCGATTGTCTCATCCTGCGGGCTCAGCTCCTGAGCCCCTCCCAGGGGCCAGACCCTGCTGACACCCCTCAGGCTGGGCCACCCTTCAGGAAGCCCCCTCCCGCACTAGAGGCTTGCTTTGGACTCAAGATCCTTTCCAGTCTGAAGCCAACCCAGGCCCCCAAAGTCCCAGCCCCTGGGTCATTACCCCCACCCTCGCAGATCCTTCCCTGGGCGCTTCTTCCCCGGGCGCTTCCCGTGAATCACTCAGGCTGGAATCTGATGAGCTCAGGCCGCCCCGCCTGCCGGCCTCTGCCTCCCTCCTGGCCAGTGGAGGTGCCACACCCCCCACGGGGGTCTCCTCAGCAACTTCCAGCCCCCACCAGGTCCACCATGGCCTGGAATGGCTGAGTATGGCAGGAATAGGCCGGGGCTGGAGTGAGATTAGTTGGGATCAGGGCTTGGACCTCTTCAGCATGATCAGAAGTGTGAAAGAATGTGTGTGTGTGCACGCGCATGTGTGTGCACGTGTGCGCGCGCGTGGACACTTCCTATGCCTGTGCAGTGTGAGAAGCAAGCCCACGTGCCGTGACTGAGCAGAGGACTTGGCAGTGCTAGCTGGGTGGGTGTGTGTCACCTAGTGTGTAGCACTCACCACGTCGTCTCTGTGTCAGCCTGTCCCCATGGATGTGTGTCACCGAGTCACATTCTGAACCTGAGAGGTTGGGAGGGTGATGAGGGAATGTCTCTGAGCTTGCAGATTTAGGGATGGCTGTCAGGGTGCAGCTCAGAGGAGGGGCCCGTGTGTGTGTGTGTGTGTGTGTGTGTGTGTGTGTGAGAGAGAGAGAGAGAGACGGGGTCCCATCTTGCAGGGCAGGAGTGGTTAACAGTCTCCAGGTGTTTCCAACACTCTGAGTGTTCCTGTTACAGCTGGGGGTGCCCAGGTGCTCTGTACATGACCATGGCCTGCAGGGTGTCACAAATTCCGTGTGCAAATGCGAGTCAGGATGCTTCTGTGTGTTAAACTGCACGCGGCGGGGGGAGAGGAGACATGGGTCACAAGACTCCAGCTGGGTACCAAATACTCTGTGTGGACGTGAGGGAGGGTGATGGTGTGGTTCTCAATGACCGCCTTCTCCCCACCCCTCCCAGGGCCCCTCTTGGGCCCCTCCAGAGGCCCTGGCTCCCCGCATCCCCTTCCCAACCTCTGCTGGCAGGACTCCCGCTCGCAGGACAGGCCCAGGGCCCCACTGGGGGGAAGCTTCCCCACGCTGGCACCAGGCCGGGTGCAGGCGCTCCCAGTGCCCAGGGTCCCTGGGTGGCCTCCCGAAAGAACGAGGAGGGCCATGTGCCTGGGAACGGGCGTGCTCGTCCCCTGGCGGCCGCGAGGGAGGTTGCGCTGCCCCAGCTGCACAAACTCAGAGGAACTGTTCGGGTGGGCGGTGTCTTAAGAATCAATCATTCAACCATCTCCTAAGTGCCAGTTCCGGGCCAGGCATTGTTCTGGACCCCCGAGATTTAGAGGCGAACAAGGCTGACTTGGCTCCGGCCTGGTGGGGAAGACAGACCATAAACTCACACAGAGAGCCGCTGCGACTCTAGGGCTGCTAAGAGCAACGTTTCCAGGTGAGGAAAGGACTTGGCGGCTGCTTGCGAGCCGAACGCCGGCCTTCGCACCCTGCTCTGCAGCGGTGCCTGCTGGCCAGGTGCGGCTCGTCTTGCGGGACGACGTCCTCTTCCTGAAGGCCAAGGTGGGAGGCAGCGTGAGGGCGGGGCAGGGCTGAATACCGAGGCACCCAGGGCGCGCGCTCTTCCTGCGGGATCACGCTGCTTTCCCCACGACGGGGGCTGGGGGTGCTTGGTGCTTGGTCCATTCGGGCGCAGTTGATTATTGCTGAGAGGATGAGTAAATGCGTGCTTCTGTCCTGGAGGAAGGCAGAATCCCGAAGCTCCACAGAAGCTGGGTCCCAGCCCTTTGCCCTGTACTAAACCACTTTCCCCGAGCAAGCCTGTTTCCTCATCTGTAAAATGGGAATGAGATCTGTCTTAAACCAGCGGACAAGCCACCTCCGGACGGTGACCCTTGACTGTGCTGTTACCTGGCCTCGGCCCCTGACCAAGCAACATGTCTTGAGACAAAAACTCAAAAGGCTCAGTAGCAGGAAGGGCCCCATAAGTGCTCTGAGCAGGGGAGGGGGTTGCTGAATTCCCAGAGCCTGGAAGTGGGACTGAGCACAGTAAGGGGTTAGGAGGGGTTTGCAGAGGGCTGCAAGGAAGGGGCTCAGAAGCTTCTGCCAGACCCAGTTCCCGTGAGGCCAGCTCCACATCCGGGTTTCTCTGAGCACCCCTGGCAACCGGTTGTTCTAGGTTTTCCTCTGGATCTGAACTTGAGACATCCTGTTTGATTCCCAGAATCCAACCCCCCCCCCACAACCTCCCAGCTTCCCACCTCACTGCCCTTCACTCTTTTTTCTCAAACTCCAATCAGGGGACAACATTTATTGATCACCCGTGCAGTGCCCATTGCGGGGCCAGGCACTGGGGGGTGGCGGTGAGATAGAGAGGGGGGACATACAAAGGGGGAAGACTCCCTACCAGCAAGAAGCTTGGAGTAGGGGGTGGAAGTGGGGAGGCAAGAGCTGCTGGTGGCTCTAGTGACACATTGGAGAGCCATGTGCCCATATTTGGTGCATCTGTCTCTGGACTTTCGGAAATCCCAATGTCCAGGATTTCTACCTTCCAGTTGTCATGTCTGTCTCACGTGGGGTATGATGTCCCTTTGTGGTCAGCACCTGAGTACCCACCCCAGAGCCCGGCTGGGGTCCTCCTTCCACCAGGGGACAGTTCTTTCCAGGGAGTGATTCCCCCGGAGTTTGCCTGAAACCTGGGAGCTGAAGGCTGGCGGTGCTGGGCCCTGCACTGACCCCAGGTCGCCTGGTGGCTGCAAGAGTACAGGGTCTCTGGCCACCTAACTCAGCTTCGGGCTTTGGCCCTGGAGACGCACTGGCCCCTCGCAATTACCAACTGGTCACTTCCTGGGCCATGCGCACCCCCTTGTGGTCATGACTGGCATTTCCTTTGCTCCCATTGGCTCCCTGCCCTGGGCCCCACCTTAGGACTGTAGGGCTTTTAGGTTTAATTTATTGGTGGCTTAGAATAGAGGGCACATAGTTGGAGCCTGACACCCTGGTTTGGGCGGGGAGGTTGTAATGGCCGGCTTTGCGATCGGTATCTTAGGAGTCACTTTCTCAAACAGTGTGTAATAAGCCATGCCCAGCCTTCCGTGGAGCTCTTGTGAGGTCCAGAAGAGTTAAGTGCAGAGAAAATGGTTTCCAAGCACCCCCTCTATTTTGGAAGCCCATCTCCCCTGTCCAAGTCACCTGGGATGCCAGAGTGCATGGCAGAAATTCCCGCCTTGAAGAAAGACTGGGGCCTGGGTGCTCCCTGGGCTGGACCTGATCTCTCGGATCTCCCCCAGGTGGGAGGGGCAAAAGCCTTAGGTGAATGCACACAACAGGGGGGGGGGCGGTCCGCTAACATCCCACCTCCTACCCTTCCCTTCCCTCTAGCCTGAGCTCTGCTTTGCAGCAAAACCATCCATTAGGCCTCTGGGGGGCTTATGGGAGAAGGCAGGGCACCCTCCCTTTCCAGGACACTGAAGTCTGGAGCTGCCGGTCCTCCAGCTGGGCTACGGCTGGCCTGGGCTCTGAGCCCATGTTGGCTCCCTGAATCCTCCTGCCGCCCAGGAACAGGTGAAGCCTTCTCGGCCCTGAAGCCAGCAGCTGGGAGGGGCCACCGGTGGCCGGGCACCTGTTGGGTCTCCCCTGCTGGACACACGGCACTGAAGGCTGTGGCTGGCCTGTAGCTGGGAGGGAAGGGCGAGAGGCAGAGGGCCTGAGCCCTGGGTTTGGGGTCCCTCAGACACACTCAACCTGATTCCAGTGTTCTGGACGCGCGGCCAGGCCAGGCGCCATGCCAGCAGGTGTGATCACGGAGGGAAGTATCAGACAGGGCGGTGGCGGACTCAGGAGTGGCCTGGGGTGGGGAAGCCTGCAGGGGTGGGGCTGATGGCTCTGAGAGGCCTTCCCAGCAGGCTCAGCTTTCTGTCCCAAATGACCCTTCTGATCATTTCCGGCTACTCCTCTGCTGCCTGGCTTCCCCCAGCCTCTGGCCCCCCTGGCTGAGCAGGGGCTCCCCTGGCCTGGCCCATCCCTGCCTTGGCCCTCTCAGCACTGGTGTCAGACTCTCCCCGGCTATCCCCAGGACCGGCTTTGACCCCAATGTCCCCATCTCCCTGGCCCCCTTTCTCCAGCTCCCTGCCTCCTGCCTCTGGCTCCCCACTGCCGACCTCCGATGTAGCCCCAGGCGAGGCCCCCTGGGTCTCAGGCCGCTCTGCTCTTCGGTAGACAAGGTAGCTGGTTGCGGGGAGCCTGTGGGCCAGGGCTCCGGGGGGCAGGTGGTGGTAGCCCTGCTCCTTGTACAGGAAGAGGCCAAATGTGTCGGGCTGGGTCACTCGGAACTTGGTGGCACAGAGCTGGTTCAGGGTGGCAATCGAGGCCCCTGGGGGCACAGCCAGAGTCTTGGAGGTGCAGCCACTGCTGGGGTCCTGGTGGGCTACTCGGAGGAGGCACTGTTCAGGAAGACAAGCGAAGCCAGAGCTCAGTCCTGCCTGCTCCGTCTCTGGCTGCACAGCTTGAGGTCCCAGGGTAGGCTCTGCAGGGATGGGGCGCGGGGTATAAATCCGGGGGTAGAGCCGAGTGATGAAAGCTTTTTGGATAAGGGGAGCTGTGGAAAGGTGAGTCCGCCTTGGCTAGTGGGTTAGAGCTGCGGCCGCTGGCGGGAAGGATGGCCCCAGCAGCTCTCCAGAGCCTGACAGCCGTCCTCAGAGCCTCCCCGGGGCCCGAGTGCCCGTCCTGCACTTGCTTATCTCATCCACACATCGGCCCCAGGAGCCCCGTCCCGTTGCCTCCGCTTATAGGTGAGGATAGCCAGGCACAAAGCAGTTATGTAACGTGCCCCACTCCTGCAAACAGAAAGTAGCTGAGGCAGGATGTGAAGCCGGCATCTGGCTGCAGGGTCTAAAGTCCTCACCGAGGCTGGGGAGGGTCCCTGGGCTGGATGGAGAGGAGGGTGTGGGGAGCATGGGCAGGAGCCTCACTCCACGGGAGGGCAGAGTCCCATGGGGCTCTGTGCTAGGAGCCGGGATTTGGGATGTGAGTTTGCCACCCTCGTCCCTTTCCCCCTCCATGTCACGTCTCTGTTTCCTCATCTGTAAAATGGGATAATAATGGTCCTGAGGCCGAGTTTCTTTGAAGCTGCAGGGCTGAGCCCCTAGAGCACACGGAACACGCCCTCTCGAGGAAGGCGAGGCGTGGACATGCACACAGGGGGCTGCTTCTCCGACAGGGTGATGGGACTAGCCTCTCCCCTGCTGGGTCTCGCTAGGAAAAGGAGGGGACTCTGCAGGATGACACCAGAACCCCGCCACCCCCAGGGTGCCCGGGCCCGGGCAGTTCAGGAGGCTGGTGGGGAGGCCCCGTGTACCTGGAGGCTGTGGGTGGCCGGCATGCGGCGCTGCTCCCAGAGGCTGAGGGAGCGCTGCAGCTCCTGCGAGGGGCTCAAGGGCACAGTGTGGGCCTGGTCCAGGCCACTCAGCAAGGCCAGGCTGGCGGAGAGGCTGGTCAGGTAGTAACCGCCTGGGACACAAGGGGAAGAATGCAGCTCGGGCTGGGGATAGGTGATGCTTCGCCACGCCCCCCCCCCTTACTGGGGGCTATGCAGCCCCTAAGCGGCCCAGTCCCCCACACACAGGGCGGTGGCACGCGGAGGCGCTCCCTCACCCTCTCCGGTGAGCAGGGTGGGCTCCAGCAGCTCTGACATGTACTCAGCTTCCAGCAGCAGCTCGGGAAGGTCGCACTGGGCCAGGACAAGGCTCAGCAGTGGGAGGAACTCGTCTGCCCCCGCAGCCTCCCCTGTGGGGCGGTAGAGGAGGAAGCTTCAGACTCCGCTCAGGCCCCAGGGTTGGTATCCATCCCGTGTCTCAGATGGTGACCCTCCCCTCCCCCTGCTGGGCCTTGGGGGATGCGGTCTCTATGGTGACCATAGAAGGGGGGGTTGGGGGGAGCGGAGAGCCTGGGGAGGACGACGCTCTATACTCTCTGGGCCTCAGTTGCACCGTTTGTGGGACGTTGGACCCGTTCCCCTGTCTGCTGCGCCAGTCTGGGATCTCTGGGGGGGCCTGCCTCTGACCGGGCAGGGGCCGGTGGGCAGTGCAAGGAGGGGGCATACCCGCTTGGGTCCTCAGCGCCGTGTAGAGCAGCTTGCAGGCCTGCAGGAGCCGCTTGACCTGGGCGCTGGGCGAGTAGGCCCGGAGCAGCTGCAGCAGCTTGTGGCGAACCTGCTCCACCTCAGCCGGGGAGGGCAGGCTCACGTGGGCCCCGAAGGCTCCAGGGCCCTGGGCCCGGGCCAGGCGCAGGCCTTCGGCCAGGCGGCCCAGGGAGCCGTTGGTGGAGAGCCGGCGCCGCAGGCGGGCCGCCAGGATGGGCCGGAGAGGCTTGAGCACGGAGCGATGCAGCGACTTCTCCAAGGCGTGTTCTGCAGGGGAGAGGCGGGCAGGGTCAGGGGAACTGGGGTGCGAGTGGAAGGGGGCTGTAGGCAGGGAGGGACACAAGTTGGGGGGAATCTCCGTGAGACAGGAGAAGAGCGGTAGAGAGGCGGGGAGTGGGAAGAACTAGCACTCCGGAGAGTCCAGTGGAGCCCGGTGTCTCACCCAGTCTCTTGGGTGGCAGCAGCTTCTCAGGGCCCAGCTCCTCGCTCAGCATGGCCCGGGCCCGGCTTAGTGCCTCTCGGACCCCCTGCAGCTCCCGGGGCTCAGGGCCAGCCCGAACCTGGGTCAGTAGGTCCTGTACCAGCTGGCCCACAGCCGTGTGTCGGTCCTGCACCAGGGCTGCGGCAGCCCGGCCCACTTGCCGCTCGGGCGCCAGCAGGGAGCAGAAGGCCGCGCTCATGGACCGAAGCAGGGGCCGCCGGCGGCCCAGGCCAGGGGAGGTCGCTGGGCTTCCCTGGGACCCCGGTGCCCCCTCCTCTTCTGAACTGCTGGGGGAGCCGCAGTCTACCTCCTGGAGGGAGGGCAGAGGTGGGAGGCTGGGCCTGGGGCCCCCTGGCACTCGGTACCCCACTGAACTCTCCCTTTGCAGAAGCTGGTGAGGGGGGAAGCTTTCTTTCTGGCTGGGGGCTGCACCTGGCAGCACGGGGACCGGGGGAGGTGGCACGGCAGGTGGTGACAAAGGGCTGGAGGTCTCTGTGGACACACGCACTTTGAAGCTCCTCTTGAATTTTTCCCGCTTGGTGGGGCCCAGGTCCCCTGGGAACAAGGGATTGAAGAAGCACAGGGCGGCTCCTGTGCCCTGGTCCAGCTCTTGTGGGGACCGGGGCTTCAGCCGGGGCAGCAGCTGGCCTTCAGATGGGCCCGGCTGGGCCTTGGTGTTGAGGGAGGAGCTCCAGAACTCTAGGGAAGAGAAACCAGTTGGGGCGTCAGGGAGGTTTGGGGAAAGTGCCCAAATGAAGGCACAGGCTCAGGCCATGTGCCCGCGTGACTTTACTTTGTTTCTTGCCCTCAGCTTGTCCATCTGTGCAATGGGTAGCAGAAGAGCCCTTACCAATGCCCAGATGGGAGATGGCTTCCAGTTCCTTGTGGGTGGCTGCCTGGCAGATGGCTCTGGGGAGCTGGAGCGGGAGGAGAAGGATGTCCCTGAGGCCAGAGAGGGAAACAGAAAGCCAGGGGTGAGGGATGCTCAGGGCTCTGGGGGCTGACAGGACCTGCAGGGGTTGGGAAAACAGACTGTCCCAGGGAGCCGGGACCAAAGGACACCAGGCACCCTGCGGCCAGGCTCACCGGCTGTGGCAGTAGGCGCAGATGAGCTGGACCAGGTCTGGGAACATGAGCTCTGAGCCCTCCAAGGAGACGCCTGAGGGATGGGAAGTGCGGTTGTTCTCTGGGAAACACCCCTGCGCCCGGCCCTGACTGCTTCCAGCCCCTTCCTCCCAGGCCAGTCCCGCTCACCCCCAGGGCTCTCCTGGATGTAGTGGCTGGAGACAAAGGAGGGGCCGCTGGCTTCGGGCAGCCGCACGCACAGGGCTTGGCACCCGCGAGTGTTAGATTTCCGCACCAGAAACGTCTGCAAGGGACAGGGGTCGGGGGCTCGGCACCTCTGCCTCTGGATTCTCTCTCAATTCCCCACAACCGCCACCGCCGCCCCCCCCGCTGGCCAGTCCGGGGCGGGGGGGGGGGGGCGGTGTCAGGGCCATGACTCACCCCGGGGGGCTCAGTCCTCAGCACGTGCAGCGCGGCCGCGGCATTGGCCCGCAGCTGCAGCCACACGGGCCGCGTGAGCAGCAAGCGCTCCCGCAGGCTCACGCTGCGCCCCGGCCGCTGGGGCCTGCCCGCTGGCCGCCCGCTGGCTCCAGGTACATCGTACGGCGGGTCCTCAGCGGGCCTAGGGGTGGGCGGCAGACTTGAGGGGGTGGCAGGCGGTGGGACCTTTGCTCCGCCCTCTCCCCCTCCTCGGCCCTGGGACAGACCCTGCCCTGCCACCCCTCCCGGCCCCACCAGGCTGCCCTTCCAACTTCACTAACTTTTCTCTCTCCGGGCGCCCAGGTGCGAAGTTGGACAGGCTGGGGGCTCCGAGAGGCCCAGCTCCTGGCTCCCCGGGGCTTTCCATGGCTGAGAGCGCCTTGGGTCTCTCCCGGTTTCTCCCAGGACTCAGGAAGAGAATCCAGCCCCCGAGGCAGGAGCGCTCACATTCCCGGCGGTGAGTAACACTTCCTGAGGGCGGTTCGCCCTGTCACGCCCCGCCAGTTAACTCTTGGGTGTCCACTGGGCCCAGGCCGAGCCCCGATTCCTCGGTTCTGGGCCCCGCCTCAGGGGCCAGGGATCCCGGTCCGTACAAGCGCCACTCCGAGAGCCCCAGCTGCGGGGACAGCCCCCACCGCACGGTGCGCCCGGAAGCCTTACGGGCCTCAAACCACACAAGCAGGAGGAAGGGGTTAAGCAGGGCCCATCTGGGCCCCCACAGGCCCGTTTACCCCCCACCCCTGCACCTTTAAGTCTGCTGGTCATTTGCTCATCTGTGCGAGGCCCTGGGGTCAGCGGGGGTGGGGAGGGCACCCCCAATAGCCACAGATGACTCATTCCTGAGCCTACCTTGGGTGTTGGGACTTCAGGTTGCCATGGAGAGAGGATGCTGTATCTCCATGGAAACTAACCCCCTTGCTTAACTGAGGTTCTGGGGGCGGTTCTAACACTCTGGCGCTCAACAGGGGGGAGCTTGGCTGTGAGGTCGTCAGCGCCCCGTGCCGCTGCCAGCTGCCTCCTACACGTGCAGGCCCCGCCAGCCAAGTGACTGGGGCAGGTGCAGACATGACCCAGTCTCCAAGCACAGGCCGGGACACATGGTCTGCCTGTGCCACATGTTGCTTCAAACTTTGCTCAGGAGCCTGGGTCAGCCAGGGCTCACTCCCCAACCCCTGGGAGGTGTGGTGGGCGAGTTCCCCCTTCCCCTCCCTCTGCCCCAACTCAAGAGTAGGTTGGCTCGAATGGATAAGGAAGATGTGGTCCATATACACTATGGAGTATTATGCCTCCATCAGAAAGGATGAATACCCGACTTTTGTAGCAACATGGACGGGACTGGAAGAGATTATGCTGAGTGAAATAAGTCAAGCAGAGAGAGTCAATTATCATATGGTTTCACTTATTTGCGGAGCATAACAAATAACACGGAGGACATGG
>PISX010032082.1:0-16605 GCA_004024625.1 Mellivora capensis
AGACACATGAAAAAGTGCTCCACATCACTCGGCATCAGGGAAATACAAATCAAAACCACAATGAGATATCACCTCACACCAGTCAGAATGGCTAAAATTAACAAGTCAGGAAATGACAGATGCTGGTGAGGATGCGGAGAAAGGGGAACCCTCCTACACTGTTGGTGGGAATGCAAGCTGGTGCAACCACTCTGGAAAAAAGCGTGGAGGTTCCTCAAAAAGTTGAAAATAGAACTACCCTATGACCCAGCAATCGCACTACTGGGTATTTACCCTAAAGATACAAACGTAGTGATCTGAAGGGGCACGTGCACCCGAATGTTTATAGCAGCAATGTCTACAACAGCCAAACTATGGAAAGAACCTAGATGTCCATCAACAGATGAATGGATAAAGAAGGTGTGGTATATATATACACAATGGAATACTATGCAGCCATCAAAAGAAATGAAATCTTGCCATTTGCAATGACGTGGTTGGAACTAGAGGGTATCATGCTTAGTGAAATAAGTCAATCAGAGAAAGACAACTATCATATGATGTCCCTGATATGAGGAAGTGGAGATGCAACATGGAGGGTTAGGGGGTAGGAAAAGAAGAATAGAAACAAGATGGGATTGGAAGGGAGACAAACCATAAGTGACTCTTAATCTCACAAAACAAACTGAGGGTTGCTGGGGGGAGGGGGGTCGGGAAAGGGGGGTGGAGTAGTGGACATTGGGGAGGGTATGTGCTATGGTTAGTGCTGTGAAGTGTGTAAACCTGGCGATTCACAGACATGTACCCCTGGGGATAAAAATACTTTATATGTTTATAAAAAATAAAAAATTTTATAAAAAAAAATAATGTGATACTTGCAAAAGGGCAGATATGGAGATCAATGCAATATAACTGAAAGTCCAGAAATAAACCCACTTAAGTTTGTCAACTGACTTTTTACAAAGACATGAACAACACTCAGTGGGGAAAAAAGAATTACTTCAACAAATGGTGTTGGTGGACCTGGACAGCCACACTGAGAAAAATGAAACTGAACCTCTATCTTACACCACACCAAAAAATTAGTTCAAAATGGATTAAATACAGAAATGTAAGGCCTGATAATGTAAAACTTCTAGAAGAAAATGGGGAAGAAGGTCTTTCACATTGGTCTGGACAATGATTTTCTGGCTATGACACCAAAAGCACAATCAAAAAAGCATAATCAATGTGCTATGGTGAGTGCTGTGAATTGTGTAAACCTGGTGATTCACAGACCTGTACCCTGGGGCTAATAATACATTATATGTTAAAAAAAATAAAAATATAAATAAATAAATAAATAAATATCTTAAAATAAAACATATAGGACACCTGGGTGGCTCAGTTAGTTAAGTGTCTAACTCTTGGTTTTGACTCAGTTCATGGTCTCAGGGTCATGAGGTTAAGCCCTGGGTTGGCCTCCACCCTGAGCATGGAACATGCTTAAGATTTTCTCCCTCCCTCTCCCTCTGCCTGCCCCTCTCGCACTATCACTCTCTGTCTTAAAATAAATAAAGAAAGAAAGAAATACAACTACTATATGAACCAGCAATATCATTTCTGGGTCTATGTCTAAAGAAAATGAAAGAAAGTTATCAAAAAGATAACCCACTCCCATTTTATTGTAGCATTATTCACAATAGCCAAGATATGGAAACAACCTAAATGTCTGTCAATAGAAAAATGTTTTTAAAAGATGTGAGATATATTTCATATATACATATATATATATATCACATTATATATATAATTGAATATTATTCAGCCATGAGAAAGAAGGAAATCCTGCCATTTGTGACTACATGGATGGATCTTGAGGTTGTTATGCTAAGTGAGATAAGTCAGACAAAGACAATGACAATCTCACTTATATGTGGAACTTAAAACAGATGAACTCATAAAAACAGAGTATAATGGTAGTCCAGAGACTGAGGAATAGGGGAGCTGGGGAGATGTTATTTAAGGATACCAACCTGCACCTAGTAGACAAATAAGTCCTGGAGATCTAATAATACACAGTGTAATGATAATAAGCAGCAATAATGTACTATAAGCTTCAAAGTTGCTAAGAGACTAGATTTTCATTTTTCCCACAACAAAAAAGAGGAAAATTACATGGCATGGTAGAAGTGTTATCTCACACTTTGGTGGTACAGCAGTCCCCATTTTATCTGTGGTTTCCTTTTCTGCAGTTTCAGCTATCTATAGTCAACTGCAGTCCAGAAGCAGATGGTCCTCCTCCTGATGCATCATCAGAAGGTCAACAGCAGTGTAATCCTGTATCACAATGCCTACATCACTGACCTCACTTCATCTCATCACGTAAGTATTTCATCATCTCACATCATCACACAAAGAAGGGTGAGTACCATACAATAAGATATTTTCAGAGAGACAGACTACATTCACATAATTTTTATTATAGCATATTGTTATAAATGTTCCCTGTTTTATTATTATTTGTTATTAATCTCTTAATCTGCCTAATTTATAAATTAAACTTTATCATAGTTATGTATGTATAGGAAAAAACATAGTATATATAGGACTTAGTACTATCTACTGTTTCATGCAGCCACTGGGGGGTTTGGAACATAACCCCCGAGGGTAAGGGGGACTACTGTAATATCACAACACATAAATGTATCATATCAACATACTGTTAAACTTGCAATGTGATATTTCAATTATATCTTAGTAAAAAGGAATGTTAATGGTATTGTAATGGAGTTGTGTGGTGAGAGATGGTAGCTACACTTGGATGAGCATAGCAAAATATACAATCACTATTCACTATTAAATCACTATGTTGTACACCTGAAACTAATGTAACATTGTGTGTCAACTACACTTCAATAAAAAAGAGCTCAACAAATATTTTTATTTATCACTACAAACCCCATAAGAGCTAGCAAAATAGAAGTCAATGTCCAGCTCCCAACAAGCTAAGTACAGCCAATTTGTCTTCTTCATTGTTGAAATAGTTCACTTCTCCTTGTTTTATGCAGCAGAGTTTTGGCTTTGCATTTTCTTTGTATATCTTACTTGAAAATGTAAAGAAAATTAATTTAAAATATATGAAACAGAATTTACACACATCAGAATAAGATGCTCACACTATGACAAGTCCATGGAAACTGAGGCTAAGATACAGAATAACAGATCCTGGCCCCTTTCACACTCACTTTTGGGCCAATATTTGCTCACTGAGTGGAACAGGTATAAAACTACCATCCCATTTTACCTAACCTGCTCCCTTCCCCTAACTTTCTGACACACACCAGCACATTTCCCATGAGCAAGCACACCGAGTTAGACGTGACCATAATTTTACTTTACTTTACTTTACTTTACTTTACATAACTTTACTGTCTCTGTTTCAGGTCAGATTTCACAGTAATATTCTCACACTTCTTCAAAACTGTGGGATTCAACATCCCAGGCCTAGTGACTCATTTGTATCCACTTTGATAACTAAAGATAAATGATCTGGGGAAGGGGTTCCTGAGACAGGCTGACATGGGAGCCCTGAGCACGTGTGGCATGTGTTCACTGCTCCATTGGGCGCCACAACAACAAGAGTCGAATCTGGAGTTCCATAAGTTAGCCAGGCCATGCTTCCCTCATCTCCAAAACCAGCCATGCTTGAAGCCTCCCACTTCTTTCCTTCACCAACCAAAATGGCTCTTCAGCAGGCTCATCAGGAGTCTGCCCTCCCCAGTCCAAGTAGCCTGTGAAGGGCACTCTTGACATCCTTGTTGCGGAGGCTATACACAAAAGGGTTGGCCAAAGGGGTAATGGCAGTGTACATCACAGCAGCCACCATGTCCTGTTCCTGAGATTTCTGGGAAGGAGGCTGGAAGTAGACCCAGATGATGGTGCCATAGAGGAAGCCAACCATGGTGAGGTGGGAACCACAGGTGGAGACTGCCCGGTGGCGACCAGCAGCTGAAGGCAATTGTAGGATGGTGGCCCCAATGCGAGCATAGGAGAGTACAATGAGGGCACAGGGACCTAGCATGAGGAAGCCACCCTCCAAGAATATAGCCAGCTCGTTGGAATGTATGTCAGAGCAAGAGGCTCGCAGAAGTGGTCGGTGGTCACAAAAGAAGTGGGGAAGTTTAACGTTGCCCTCAGCATCCCCATCCCAGTAAAGAGGCAAGAGAAGTCCCACGTGCAGCATGGTGTGCACTATGGACACCACCCAACTCAAGGCCAGTAGGCAGGCACAGAGTTGGCGACTCATCACTGAATGGTAGTGCAGGGGATTACAGATGGCCACATAACGATCCAGAGCCATGACAGAAATAACAAGTGTATCTGTAACTCCAAATGCATAGAAGAAAAAGAACTGGGCTAGGCAGCGGGCAGCAGAAATGGCTGGGTAATTTGAGACCAGATGGGCCAACAACTGGGGCAGGGTGACAGTGGATAGCCCCATGTCTATGATGGAGAGACCACGGAGCAGATAATACATAGGTGAGTGGAGCCTAGAGTCCCAGGAGATAAGTAGCACTAGAGTCACATTCCCTATTATGGTGACCAGGTAAATAGCCAGAAACAGGAAGAAAAGGAGACCTGGAGAGATTCTAGCTCTTGAGAATCCAAGGAGTAAGAAGACTGGAGAATGTGAAGCATTAGGGGAGCAGCCCATGATAAGTGACAATAAGCCTGCTTGAAAGAGAGTTTCAATCAAAAAGCAAGTCATAGGTAATAGGGCTGAGGATCATAATAGTTCTAGTTGATTTATTTATGTTATTCAAGTTCCCTAAAGACTTCAATTCAACTGACCACCACGGCCCTTCTGCTAACTAAGTCTATGACTTCACTCCTGTAATTTACCATAGCATTTTCTTCCTACTTCTTTCTTTTCACCCACTCTAGTGGCTCCTTTTCTATAATCTATAAACCTTAAGAAAGTCCCTCATCCAGTTATAAACCCTTCATTCAGTAATGTCTTTTCATCCTACTGCTGCTTTTCTCCTCCCAATGGCAAACGTCCTGAAAAAATTCCTATACTCCCTGGCTCTAACTCTTCATCTTCAATTCACACTTCATCCCATTGCAGTCCTCGTGATTTCATCTCTCTGAACCTGTAAGGAACATAATGTTATCATTTAATATGTAACATATAAAGAAATGGTTCATTATAAGTATTTGGTTTTTATAGTGAAACTGCTTCAAGTTGTTATAAAATAACTTGGTTTTACTCTTTATTTCATTTTGTTGGTTAATGGCATCACCATTATCATCCATCTAATTGCCCAAAGTAAAAGCTGGGGGAATCTCTCCCTCATCTCCTCACATTTCAACCACTCCTTGACTTCTACATTTCCCCTTATATTCATCCTTTGCCCTTAATCCACTCACACTGTTTAAGATTCAGCATCTCTGACCAGTGCTAACTTCATAGCCTCATGACTAGTTTCTCTACTTATCTCCCTTGGCAGATCTTCCATACTGATTCCAAAAGAAAACTTTCGACATATGCTTCCCTATTTAAAGAGTCAGGGCCTTCAGAATAGAATCCAAACAGCTTCATCTGGCTTATGAAGAACTTTTGTTGTCAATAACTAGCCTATCTTACCATGTTCATGCTGAGACACCTACACAGTATGTTTAAAACTAGACAACTCTTTTTTGGTTTTCTGAACATGGTAACCTCTCACATTTCTGTAGATCATCACATGTTATTTTGAAAGCTTTAACTTGCTGAAATATGAGGTACTAAGAACCTTCCCATGCAACATAGCTAGAAATGTTGAGGAAATACAATAATCATCCTTTTATTTTATTTTTTTTTATTTAAGAATTTATTTTTTTATTTCATTTCTTTTCAGCGTAACAGAATTCATAGTTTTACACCACACCCAGTGCTCCATGCAATGCATGCCCTCCATAATACCCACCACCTGGCTCCCCCAACCTCCCACTCCCTGCCCCATAATCATCTTTTTAAATTCATAAATGAGTGTTTAAGAATGTAAAGGAAACTACACTACATCAAAAACTAATGATGTCCTCCGTGTTATTTGTTATGCTCCACAAATTGAGGGAAATTGGAGAGGGAAATGAACCATGAGAGACTATGGACTCTGAAAAACAACCTGAGGGTTTTGAAGGGGTGGGGGTTGGGGGAGCCAGGTGGTGGGTATTATGGAGGGCATGCATTGCATGGAGCACTGGGTGTGGTGCAAAAACTATGAATTCTGTTACGCTGAAAAGAAATTTTAAAAAATAACAGAAAAAAAACTAATGATGTACTATATGCTGGCTAACTGAACATAATAAAAAAACCATTTAGTCAACCATCTACTGTAATGTATGTGGTGGTGGTAACAGGTAGGTGGGAGAGGTATACCATCAGTCCTCATTGTCTAGAGGCCCCATGAAGAGCAGGAGGTGAGAGTGTAGGTATGTGAGGCAAAAGGTAGACACTACCACATTAGTACAGGACATTCAAAACAGTAAGCTCTCAGTGAAAGAATATACACAAACAGGAAAATATATATATACCAGTGTCTACAGGACACCCAAAGAAAACTCATCTCTCATCCTGTACTTCATGGAGGGGAAAGGTCTCCCATGGGAATGCAGTTATGGGTCTGGACAGCACCTGGAATGGATACACTTATTTACAAGACACATATGATCCTAGACCCCTCAAACTGACAAACTAACATAAAAATCATTCCCAGACTGGTAAAATCCTTGGGGTACCTTTTAGAAGCAAACATAAAACTTCTCCTCATGTTGCTGCAGACTGTATGGGAATCCCACAAATAAAAACCAACCAAAAAGATTTGCTCACAATTCAAAATTACTAAACAGACACAAAACCTACTTATTATGAAGATAATCAGCAATCAACAAGTGATAGAATTATCTCCCCCTAAACATCATAAAAGCAACTAATCTGTTAGGAATTATAAACTATGTTTAAAATACTTTGTATCTCAAAGAAGGATTAAAGACTATAAGAAATAAGATATTATAAAAGTAAAATACAACATATTTGGAAAAGACCCAATATGAATTATAGAAAATACAAATATTCACATTTGAAGTAAAGACTCAATGCATGGCATGGACAGTAACTGAAGAGAGAGGCTAGTTCTGATTAAAAGACCCAGAAAACAGTAAGAAGTGACCAAGATGTGGGGAGAGGAGTCAAGACTTTTGGGGGGAAAAAATAAGGAGATCCACCATACACTGAGTAAGTCCAAGCAAAAAAATTAATGAGAAAATAGAGAAGAGGAAATATTGAAGAAATGGACTGACAATTTTCCAGACTTAAAGAAATGAGGCCTCAGATTGAAGAACTACAATGACTCCCAAACAAGATAAATTTTTATAAATCCTTGCATAGATACTACATTAGGGAAATCGCTATACAACAAATACAAAGATAAAATATATTTTTTTACCTAACTGCTTATTTTATTTTACTTTTTTCCAAGTTTTTCTTTAAATTTCAGTTGGTTAACCTACAGTATAATATTAAAGTGTAGGATTTAGTGATTCATCATTACATACAAAGATAAAATATTAAAACCAAGCAGAGAGAAAGGAAAGATTATCTATGAAGGAAAGATCATTAGACTTTCTGACAGAAGACTTCTCAACAACAATAGACTCTAGAAGGCCTCATACATCCTTATCCCAATGGGTTCTGTAGAGTCAGGGCTTCTCCAACTGTTCTCCATCCATGGGCTCCCTTGCTCAAATTTTCTTGAAGGCCTTTGGAATACTTAGAGTTGCGCTTTTGTCTCCAAACACTTTTTCTTTTTTTTTTTTTTTTAAAGATTTTATTTATTTATTTGTCGGAGAGAGAGAGAGAGAGAGAGCGAGCACAGGAATACACAGAGGGAGAAGCAGGCTCCCTGCTGAGCAAGGAGCCCGATGCGGGACTCAATCCCAGGACGCTGGGATCATGACCCCAGCTGAAGGCAGCCGCTTAACCAACTGAGCCACCCAGGCGTCCCTCCAAACACTTTTTCTTAAACAATCTTTTCATTATTGAGTTCCAACTTAATAATGCCAGGTCCTGACAATGAAATCTGTATGAGATTAGTTCTCAAGCTTTTTGAAACTCACTTTGTGGCTAATATATGGCCTGTGGAATACAGAAAATGGCAGCCCCAAAGCAAACTCACAATGTCTAGAAACTGGGATATATGATAGAGGTGACATTCTTGGTGTTTGAAGCAGAGGTTATTCAGTTAAATGCAGTACCACAACTGCATACACCTCTTGTAACTTGTGGTTTTCATAGTATACATCAGTAGAAAATAGAGCCACATGCATCAATAAATATGTCTCCAAATCATTATATTAACTTTAAAAATGCCAGTTCACTGAAAAAAATAAAATTAAATTGAAAAATAAATAATTAATAATAAAAAAATTTTTAAAAAGAAAAAATGCCAGTTCAGAATGACAGGAATATATGACATATATGAAGATTTAAAACATGTAAATATTGTGTTCTTTAGTATATATATTCTAAAAACATACATAGGATAACGAATACTTCATTTGGGAAAGTGGTTACCTTTGGTGAAGAAGGAAAGGATAGAGGATAGAATAGAAAAGTAATTTGGGCTTTTTAAGACTTTATTTATTTATTTGAGAGAGGGGAGAGAGAGAGCATCAGTGGACAGAGGGGCAGAGAGAGAAACAGACCCTCACTGAGCAGGGAGCCTGATGTGGGGCTCCATCCCAGGACCCTGGGATTATGATCTGAGCTGAAGGAAGACACTTAACTAACTGAACCATCCAGGTGCCCAGTAGCTCAGGTTTTAACTGTATCTGTAGCCATCTATTTTTTTTTTTACAAAATAAAAACAGAAAAAAAAGTTGAAACCAAAAAAGGTGAATGTTAAGTAATTTTTTTAAAGTTGGATGTTGTATATATGTATTGTATTGGTTTCCACACATTTTTCTATATTGTGAAACTTTTCTTACTAGAATATATAAACAGAAAGGCAAGAATAAAAACTGAAACATAAGAGCCTCTATTTTCTTATATTTCCATTATTTATTTTTTCATAAGACTAAGCATACCATTCTATCTCAAAATAACATCCACCTCAGTTAATAAATCACACACACAACTTGGGACACTCAAGCCAGTATATCATGGAGAATCCAGAATTAGGTAATATCTATCAAGAACTGGGAGAACCAGAGGTTTATTTCTGAAACAATTTTCCAAAACCTTGTGGAAGAAAGGAAATGCCAAAATACATGTGAAATATCAACTACCAGAATTATAATGAGCCAATGAGCCTAGACATTTCTCTAAATTATCTTTCCCTAACCCCAGCCATGTTCCATGTTTCCAATTACCATTCCTATTTCTCTGCCTTGCTGTAGTAAATTCTACAGTAAGTTTCTAAAGGAAGTTCTTTCATTTGGGACTGACTCTAGAACAGGACTCGAGTTGAAGGGAGAAATCTTCAGCAAGACTATAATAGACAGAGATGCAGGGTTCATAACTGCCTATATTTCTCCAGCCTCAGAAGCCCAGGACTAGATTAATCATAATCCCTGTTTCATGCTGCAGCCTATTTGTTGTCCAAGTACACCTGCTTGCTTGTTCCCCTAGTTTTGGATACTATTATAAACACCCATTAACTTGATTTTAACACAGAAACTAATACATTGATTTTAATTCATGTCTGTGTATACAGCAGCTCACCCCATCACTTTCTGCCTAAGGTAACCAGCCTCCTGAATTTTGAGTTAATCACTCCCTTCCTTTCATCAATACATGTTTAAATTTGATATATATTTACTATAGGTATTCCAAGAATATTGTTAAGTTTGAAATGATCTGAAATTTATAAAAGAGTAACAAAATTTAAGTAATTAGGGGTTATTTGATTTTATGATAATCACTGATATTATTGGATATAGCTGTGACCTACTTATTTTTCATTGCTACATAATAGTCCCTTGTATGACTATACCATAATGTATTTATCCATTCTCTGTGATGTGTATTTGTGTTGCTTAGTTATTCCTGCTAAAGAATATGGGCCAAAGAAGACACAGTTTATATTTCTGTACTCCAAGCTACTAACTCTCTTATATGGGCAAGTTTCTTGACTTGACTAAGTCATGGATTTCTAAGATGAACATAGAAGCTATTTTCACAAAGTTGTCAGAAGAATTAAATAAAATGCCTATTAGTGTTTACAAAATTTTTAAAAATATGATCACCTCAAAAGATGCAGAAAGTTCATTTGATAGAATTTGATACCTACTCATAACCAAAATCTCTTAGCATACTGGAAATAAAAACAATAACCCAATAAAGTTCATATAGTATTAATCTACAGTCAAAGTCATACTTGGTGCATCTCTAAAATAATTTCACTGAAGGATGACTACATCAAAAGTCCTCATTCAACATAGCTTTGTAAGTCTTGGCCAGTGAAGTAATGACAAGAAAAAGAAATAAAATATTCATTCAAAATTAAAAATATATATAATTCATATTTCATAATCAAACAGTTGCTCCAACTTATATATTTGGTAAATTAAGTATAGTTTCCTTATAAAGTAATTTATTCAAATTTTTGCTTCTAAGGTTATCAATAGACAGTCCTCACCATATACAATGACCTATAACAATGGTAGTAATAGTAGTAGTAGTAGTAGTAGTAATAAAATAGATAACATTTGTGGACCCCTTGCTACATGATTAACTATACAAAACATTCTACATGCATGATTTTATTAATCCTTTAATTTTTATTAAAAAAATGCTATTTTATTCTCATTTTACACATGGGGAAACAGAGACAGAGAAATTAACCAACTTGCTTAATATTGCACAGCGAGTCAGTGGCAGAACTGGAATTTCTTTTCTTTTTTTTTCTTTTTTTAAATTTCTTTTCAGTGTACCAGAATTCATTGATTATGCACCACACCCAGTGCTCCATGTAATACATGCCCTCCACAATACCCACCACCAGGCTGAACTGGAATTTTAACAAAAAGAATGGTCTACATCTCAGCCACTGCTTCTCTCGAACCTTCATTTTCCTTCCCTATCAATGGAATTATTAACCACTATCTCCCATATTCCTAACATTTTTTTCCAATCTCCTGACTACTGTAAAATTGTGAATTTTATCCTCCTTTCAGTGGTTAGCTCTTTTCTAAACTTTTTTTCTCCCTTCTTCACCCATTCCCTTCCCCGTGGAGACTGCAGGAGCAACCCTGAAGAACATATCCAGTCCTAGAGCCTCACTGACCAGCTTAATGATGATTATTCATAAATCAACATCTTCAAACCTGGCCAACTTCACTGCTGCAGTAAAGGGCTGAAGGATTCATCCCACAGTTCTGGTAAAAAATGAAGCATATGATGAACCAGAGTGTATCATGGAGGGTAATAATATAGGTGAAAGATTCAGAGAAAATATGAGGACTGGAAGAGAAAAGGAGATGGAAGGACACTCAAAAGGAAAGCAGGAAAGGATGTGGAGGAGTATGGAGTGGGGAACAAAATGTAGATCTCATTGCTATGAATCATTCACACTGGGGATTTTTAATAATTAATAAGAATAATTGCCAAATAATATTTTGCTAAATACAATTGTTACTCCAAGCAGGGATTAGCAACCTTGGAATCTGTGCCTCTGGAAATATCTGACAGGAAACAGAAGGGATGAAATTTTTAAAAATTAATTTAAATACCTGAGTTTACTTATGGTCCCCCCAAAATAATTTTGGCTAGACCAACTGCAGAAGGTAATCACAGGGTCCAGAAGATCATTCATTTATTTATTCACCCATTTGTAGATTAATTCATCTGTTCTACAAGTAATGATTTCTTACCTATGATGACACATTAAGACAAACCACACAATAGTTCTGCCATGAGGAAACCACAGTGTGGAAAGAAAGGAAGATAAACATTGGATGAAAAACAGTGTGATAAGTGTTATGATGATAAGCAAAGGAGTTTTGGAGCTTATTTGGAGAATATTCCATCTCAATCTACGTAAGATCAGGGATGGGCTGAGGTCATGAGAAGGTTTCTAGGAGATAGCAAAATCACAAGAGGGTATAACACATAAAGACTCCCTTGGCTGACACCAAAAGTGCCCTCCATTTTACTCAGAGAACAGATGGCATTCTGAATGAATAATGTGAAATAACTGTGTGTGTGTGCTGTGTATAAGCTCTAAGTATATGATAAAATTTCAGAAAATAATTATTTAAAAGCAGAATCTACTCTCAGTTGAGAGTTTCTCTTAACTTTTATTCAGGCATCTAAAAATAATTGTGGGGGCACCTGGGTGGCTCAGTGGGTTAAGCCTCTGCCTTCGGCTCAGGTCATGATCTCAGGGTCCTGGGATTGAGTCCCACACTGGGCTCTCTGCTCGGTGGGGAGCCTGCTTCCTCCTCTCTTTCTCTCTCTCTCTCTCTCTCTGCTTGCCTCTCTGCCTACTTGTGACCTCTCTCCGTCAAATAAATAAAATCTTTTTAAAAAAATAATAATTGTGTGCTGTCACAGAGAGATGACCGGGAAGAAAAGTGAGAGTCAGAAACATGGAAATAGAGACAGTGGAGGAAAGACAAATGGAAAGATAAAATGAAGAAAGAATGCAAATGGGTGGGGAGAGAGAAGAGAAATACATAATGGAAAAAGAGCAGAGAGAAGGGATGAATGAAAGAAACATAAGGAAAAAAATAGGAAGAATTTTGATGTGAGAAGAGCAGAATTAAGGGTGGGAATTTTTTTAATGATTGGGGCATAGATAATGAGAAGAAATAAGTTTTGTTTTCTTTAGAAGAAAGGAGAAAGGCATGTGGATAATGAGTGAGAAGAGGGTGATAATGTGGGACAGGGCAGAAGGAGAGAAAAATAGAGACTGCCATGAAATGATGGCTATAAAAGAAAAGTGAAAGCAAGTATGAGAAATGGAACACCAGAATAGGAACAGAAAGGCGAGCTGGTAAAAGAGATTGTCAGGGTGGAGAGAGAGAGGGGAATGGCTGTGAAGACATAAAGCACAAAGGATAATGTTAAGCAAAATGGGTTCAGAGTGAGAGACATCTAAAAGACAGAGAAATAGAAGAATAGGCCAAGGAGAGACAAAATGGAGAATGAAGGCTAGTTCCCACCCACACACTCACCTGTCAAGAAAGAACTGCTCTGATTCTGGACTTTGTAGCTCCAGCCTCACTGGCCGACTCAGGGATCTGGCTATGGTGCTGAATCTTGGGACCTGAAGCCAGGGCTGGTGAGACTGGGCGAGATTTAGAGGCTGTGGGGCTCCAGAGACCTTTCCCCTAGAGTCTCCTAGAAGGAGGTCAAGTACATCTGCCTCTCATGGAGCAAGAAAGTGTGGACATGATATCAGGGGAAAGTTAAACGCACTGTAAGCTCCTCCCAACAACTACACTCCACTCTTCCAAATGGGATAGGTAACATCATTCAGTCTATGACCAGGCAACACCAAATAGTCAATACTGCGTATCCTTATCCCTGTCATTTACACGATCATCATCTCATTATCTCCCTAGAATAACCTACAATAATTAAAGTATTATGCAATGGGGGCGCCTGGGTGGCTCAGTGGGTTAAAGCCTCTGCCTTCGGCTCAGGTCATGATCCCAGGGTCCTGGGATCGAGCCCCGCATCGAGCTCTCTGCTCAGCAGGGAGCCTGCTTCCCCCTCTCTCTCTGTCTGCCTCTCTGCCTACTTGTAATCTCTGTCTGTCAAATAAAATCTTTAAAAAAAAAAGTATTATGCAGTGGCCAGGACCCAGAACATTGGAGCCAAACAACAGAGTATAATTCTGGGACATACCACTTGCAAGTTCTGTGGATTTGGCAAATTATTTAGCCTCTCTGAGGTTTGACTTCCTTATCTATAAAGCATAATAATATCTAATTATTTTTAAATGATTGATTTAAGGTTTAGAATGTTATATATAAGGTGCTGAGTATATGTCTGCAATGACCCTGCAATTGCACTACTGGGCATTTACCCCAAAGATACAGATGTAGTGAAAAGAAGGGCCATATGTACCCCAGTGTTCATAGCAGCAATGGCCACAATCACCAAATTGTGGAAAGAGCCAAGATGCCCTTCAACAGACGAATGGATAAGGAAGATGTGGTCCATATATACACTATGGAGTATTATGCCTCCATCAGAAAGGATGAATACCCAACTTTTGTATCAACATTGATGGGACTGGAGGAGATGTTGCTGAGTGAAATAAGGTAAGAAGAGAGAGTCAATTATCATATGGTTTCACTTATTTGCAGAGCATAACAAATAACATGGAGGACATGAGGAGATGGAGAGGAGAAGGGAATTGAGGGAAATTGGAAGGGGAGATGAACCATGAGAGACTATGGACTCTGAAAAACAATCTGAGGGTTTTGAAGGGGCAGGGGGTGGGAGGTTGGGGGAGCCAGGTGGTGGGCATTATGGAGGGCACACATTGCATGGAGCACTGGGTGTGTTGTAAAACTATGAATTCTGTTATGCTGAAAATAAATGAAATTAATAAAAAATATATGCAAAAAAAGTGGAAAAAAATTTGACTAAATCAAAAACTAATGATGTACTGTATGGTGATTATTATAACATAATAAAAAATACAAAAAAAAGTTAAAAAATACATTAACAGGGAAAAATTATATGATCTTTATATATATTTATATTCATATACATATATGAATATATGCTGCATTGGTAAAGTTTAAAAGAGTCAGACATTAAGTCATCACTGGAATTTAATTTTAATTCTGCACTGTTAAAGCTACCACTATATATTTGTCTCAAATACGTAGTGTACAGTGTATTCATGGTATGATGGGGTCTGGCCCTTACTGAAGGAAGTAAAGGCTATTGTTACAAAGGTTAGGCTGAAGAAGAACAGTTCATTGAGGACATGGAAACTGATCAAAAGGAAAGAGGACACTTTAATCAGGGACAGAAAAGTCTCTGATGATTATGTGAGTGTAAAGATGATACGGTACTAATTAATTTGTATTGAGTGGTGACTATATGACACACACTATTCTACTACAGGCTTTTGTTCATTCATACTCACAATAGCACTTTTGTTTTAGACTAAGAAAGGCAGTATAGCTTAGTGCTTGGGCCAACAGACTGTAAAGTTACCATCTGTGAGATCCTGGGCAAATATCTTAACCTATATACACCTCAGTTTTCTAATAAGTAATGATAATTAATAATAGTCCACACCTTATAAGGTTGTTAATTGGTAAAAAATGAGATTATGTAAAATATTAAAACAACCCTCATACATATGAAACATTACATAAAAAATAGTATTCCTGTTGAAATATTTCAACACATATTTCAATTACATAACTGAGGTTCTCTACAGTCTTAAAGTATTTGAACAAGATTCAGTTCCTAGTCTGTCTAAAACCAAATTTATGTTCTTAACATTCTCTTGTAGCATTTTCCTATGGCAAGGCTAATTGAAGCAAAAAAAACCACATTTCTCAACCTCTATAATCCTTCTCTTACTAATTTGTGAAGGATTATATTCTTGTTAAGGATAGAGAGTCTATCATGAGGATATTATTCAACCCATTCACGGTCAATGTACTCTGAGAAATTAGGGGATAGGAAGCTCTCATTTACCTGAAGGCTTACTTCATTCAAGACTCTGGACTAAATAATTCATTCGTCCATGTATTTTATTTAATTGATCATTAACTATATATAAAGAACTCTGATGGGCATTAAGGATACAACAATAAAAAATATTTGATTGGAGAGGAGAAGGGAGTTGAGGGAAATTGGGGGGGGAGATGAACCATGAGAGACTATGGACTCTGAAAAACAACCTGAGGGTTTTGAAGGGGAGGGGGGTTGGGGGTTGGGGGAGCCAGGTGGTGGGTATTATGGAGGGCACGCATTGCATGGAGCACTGGGTGTGATGTAAAACTATGAATTCTGTTACACTGAAAAGAAATGAAATTTTTTAAAAAAGGAAAAAAAGAGAAAAATATATTTGATTATGTCCCTAATGGATCCTCACTCTAGTGAGGATAAAAGATAAGACATAATTTCAAGTGTCATGTGAACAAAAGAGAAGTACAGTTGAAGATGGGGGAAGTTTTATTCACTGTACTTTACATTTGAATGACTGAAACTATAAGAAGGAATAGGTTCTTCCCTGCATCCCCACAATTTGGAAGAAATACGTTGAGACATACTGTGAGTAAAATGTCTATCTGATTTCAAATTCTGCACTAGACCACACTATCTTCCACATGAAAACTCAGTGTCCTGATGCTTCAAGAATATCCCTCTTCTTTCTGCTCTAACCATATAGGGTCCATTTCTTGGATTTCTGACAATGTTTTCAAAGCTATTATCAACAGTTATATGCCAATAAGTTAAGCAACCTAGAGGAAATGGATGCATTCCTAGAAAAATATAAACTCCCAAAATTGAACCAGGAAGAACTTGACAACCTGAACAGACCGATATCTAGTAACGAGATTGAAGCAGTGATCAAAAACCTCCCCAAAAACAAGAGCCCAGGACCTGATGGATTCCCTGGG
>PISX010032083.1:0-16600 GCA_004024625.1 Mellivora capensis
AGGAAGGGGAATCTTTTAATCATGTTAGTCAACTTCCAAAAGTTTGCATATGAAGGCATCTATGCTCATGAATTGAAAGGGGCGTCAGAGGAAAATACAGGTTAGATTCTCAATCTCATCACGTGAGTTATTAATAGCTGAGGTTCTCTCCTAACTGTTAAGAACCAGAGACAGTGGCTTGAGAAGTCCTTGACCCACTGCCACTAGCTTTGAAGAGAGAAGGGGCCAAGAAGACAGGCATCCTCTAGAAGCCAGAAGAGCAAAGAAACACAGAAAGAAATGGATGTGGTTTTAGCCCAGTGATACCTGTGCTGAATCTGACCTACAGAACTGCAAGATAATAAATTTGGGTTTTTTAAGTCACTAAAGTCATGATAATTTGTCACAGCCATCATAGGAGATTAATACATGGGCAAATACCTGGGACTTACAAGGTAGGTGTTTAACTTTATAAGAAACTATCTTATTGACCTTTTGTTAAATGGGATTAGGCTGGGTTCTTAACATGAATGGATGTACATTTCTCTGCCAATGACTTTTATAGAAAGATTTGTAGATTCAGAATGTAGAGAAAGAAAAAAAAAGCCACCAGGAGACAGCCATCACAGGTGTACAGTTTTGGGGGGGTAGGTAACCAGCTGAACCATTCATAGCTGAGAGGTTTCCCAGGACATTAACATGGATGGTATATCCATAGAAATATTCTTTTATGCCCAATTCTCTGACTAGTAGGCTCACATGGCTTTAGAAGCCAGAATGCTAGACTTCTTCATGCCCTTCTCATTACTCTGATCTCATCCTCTCTCCAAGTCTGGCTTTTGCAAATATTAGTGTTGCTTTGGGCTTATCTTCCGATGTTGCTCTCTCTAAGGGCTGCCAGAGATGGTGGTTTGCCTTCCACCAGTTCACACAATAGGGACTGCATCTAATTGAAATTCATCCAGGGTGCCTGGGTGGCCTTTGGCTCAGGTCATGATTCCAGGGTGCTGCAATAGAGTCCTGTGTCAGGCTCCCTGCTTAGTGGGGAGTCTGCTTCTCCCTCTGCTCCCCTCCCCTGCTCATGATCTCTCTCTCTCTCTCTGATAAATAAATAAACTCTTTAAAAAAATGAAATGTCATTCCTGATTTGGATTAAGGGTTGGGATTTTTCTCTCTGAACATTCTTGGATTATTTTTGTATGGAATTTGAAGAATCCTGGTGTTAGAGAAAAACTTACTTATTACACTTGTTAAAAATGGTAATGAAGACTTTATACAAGAGGGACAACTTCAATGGGGTTTTTGCAGTAGTGGGGAGAACCAAGTTTAACTCCAAATGTAATGACAACAAGTGGGGATTTACCAAAGGAATAGGGTGGGGCCAGTGATGGAAAATTACTAAGAGGAAATTTCATGGGTAAGAAAGGATTCTGGCTAACCAACTTGCCAGGTTTCTTAGAAGGCAGGATGGGGTAATATGGTATCAAGGGTGGAGAATAAGGAATTTGATCAGATATTGGGATTTCCATTAAACTGACCTGGTAGGATTCTTGTTAAAATTGGACTAAGTAGGCCAACAACAAAGCCCAGTGTCAAGACTTAGTTTAGAAGGGAGCTCAGAGGAACATGATTCAGGTTTGGTCAAGAAGAGCATCTTTGCCTTTGGGTACTTATGCTCAAGATGCCACCTTGGCCTTTGGTAGTTATTTTTAAAATACAGTATCTCATGCTTAAGGCAGTTTTGGAAAAGACAATTTTCTGACTATTAATTTAAAAAAAACCCTGAAGGACACCAATTTATATAATTAATGTAAAAGGGAAAGATGATCAAGAAAATATATATCCAGCAAGCTAAAATGAAAGCAATACCCACTACTAATCCGAGCATACGAATTGTACAAGAAAATCATAAATTAAAAAAAAAGCAACTTCATTACAAAATTGCCCATTTGTTCAAATCTGAAAGATGAAGCCCTGTGATTTAAGAATTTACTCCCCTGATCCTTCCACTTTTCAGATAAGTGATTCTCAGTTTTTTAATGAAACTTATTTCTGGACACGAGTAAATGGGGGAACCAGGTCTGAGGCGCTAAGAAGATCCTGTACACGTTCTGTTAATAAAAAGGTTTCAGGGTGGTCGAAATTATCCCTGTGGACATGCCTCACGCTGTGCATGATGCCTGTAAAGTGGTCTTATTGCAGATAGGCTTCTAATATTGTGGTTTTGTTTTATTTTCTGAATCATGTGTAGCAATGACATTCCAGCAATGGACTCCATTCCTCTGGTTCCATTTCTGTAGCACTGATGTATTTGCTAACTTCTATTGTGGGCATGTTATCTTGCCCAGGCAGCACATGTCACACAGCCTTAAGGGAAGGCAGTCTGGCCTTTTTGGCTATCCACAAAGCATGGCAGAATTCCAGTGGCCCATCTGTGGACAGACTTTATGCTTTCAAATATCTGACTTATTTTCACACCCAATGAATCATCAATGAGACAGAGTCTTATCACATAAATCCTGATGCTTTTAGGAGGATGACCAAAAGCTTTAACCTGGCCATAAGGCTCTTTATATGATAGGATGGTGACACTAACACCATTTTTTTTCTTCAGCAGAAGGTTTTAGAAATATGTCTGTTAGCCATCCTTTTACACCTCCATCCATGACGCTCTCTCCATTTGCTCTTGCTATTCAACCAGGGATTTCTAAGCCGGTGTCACCACAGAGGTCCCAAGGGTCTTCAGGTTTGGCTCTCAAAGAGGCTAAGAGGAAGTAGCAGTGATGTATGTTGATGAATAATTTTTCAAGCCTATCATGACTGTCTCCCAAAACTCCACCCATCAAAGTAAAATAATCCATGCCCCCCACCCTTCATACGTTTCAGCCCTCACTGGACGCTTCAACAACAT
Organism: Mellivora capensis; assembly: GCA_004024625.1. NCBI lineage: Eukaryota > Metazoa > Chordata > Mammalia > Carnivora > Mustelidae > Mellivora > Mellivora capensis. Next base: position 2,891 of record PISX010032083.1, read on the forward strand.
CAGCAGTTTGCTTAGCATCAGTGCTACATTTTAGCTGTAACATCAGAAGTGGAAATGTGGGCTGGCATTCTGCTCTCCCTCAGCTGGTACTTTGTGTTCACACTTGGTGGATCCTGAAGTTCAACCACGTTCCTCTCTGTAGAATGTAGTCAAGGAGTGACTACATATTCTGACTCTACACAATAGACTGCCCCTTCTCTCTAACTTAAAAACTAAATGGTGGGGCACCTGGGTGGCTTAGTCGGTTAAGCGTCTGACTCTTGATTTCAGCTCAGGTCATGATCTCAGGGTCCTGGGATGAGACCCACATTGGGCTCTGTGCTCGGTGAGGAGTCTGCTTGAGGATTCTCTCTCTCTCTCTCTCCACTTCCTTCTGCCCACACTCTATCTAAAGCAAATAAATAAATCTTAAAAAAATATGGTTACCAAAGTTTTTAGAACTTAATTTTAAGTAACACGATGACTAGTGATAATTGAGTTCATGGGTCCTGAGTCAGATAAGGACCACTAATTGTTCAGTGCTTTTGTGTTAATTAAATTATTTTCCCATTAGGAATGCTTGCTACTTACAAAGAATTATTAATGCACCGTACTCTTTGTTCCCACCCCTCCTTTTAGATTCCTGTAACTTGAATCTCTTAATAAATCAGCCCTAAGCCCTGAAATATATTGTTGTTTGTTATTGCTATTTGAAAATGCTAAGCTGTCCTGAAATAAACTGCAAAGTAATTTCATTTGACTTTATCTTATTTTTTGAATGGAACATATTATTTGGAAATGAAAAACAAAGCACATTAAAAAAGCAGACAAAAATCTATTCCTTTATCACTAGTTTCTTGGGAAATGTTATCTAACATTATTTCTCCTTTTTAGTATGCTTGTTGTAATCCATTTATTTTCTTTTCACTTCTTGTTGAGCCTTCCTTCTGGAACAGCATTCTTCCCATGATTAAATTTCTGAATCCTCTGAGATCTCTGGCTAAATTGTGTAGAACATGTGCTGCTGTAAGATTTCATTGAAATGTATAAAGAAGAAAGCATTCTGTTTCCTTATATTCCCTCTTGTACATAATATTTGGCGAGTTGCTGATATCTTTATTTAAACTTTTTTCAGCTACAGACTATTAGTTGATTTTATCTTTATGTTTGACACCTCTAGCTACAATTTTTAATTGGAGTTTTTATATAAAGGAGAATACACGATAACTTTGTGACTCTCTGTTCTGCCTGGTTTGAAAAATTCTAAATATTTTTAGAGGCAACAGGCTATAACCAGTGAGTATTCCAAATACCAGCTTCAAGAAATGGAAAAACGTTAATATCATTACTAGCAGACACTATCATCCCACCCTGTTCCCAACACATACACCTGCCCCACGTCCACAGAGTAAGCTAACTGGTAAAGGGAGAAAAAGGGCAGAAATCAGTATAGCCAGAATCGAAAGTTCTTAATCTGTGGATAAGCATGGCAGAAGAAGACTCGCACCACTCACTCATTCAGTTCTGGGCTCACAACCACCAGATTCTTGTAAGAATGTAACTTGCCTTGATGATTCCCTTGTGAAGGACCTTGTCAGAAACTGCTGGAATCAGAAACAAGGTCATTGTGTGAAATAAGCATTCATGCTATTAAGATGTTTGCATGGGACTAGCTTGAGAAATTTGCACAAGACAATTTATAAACCACTCCTCTCAACTGTGGGGGATGCCTCATGAAAAGCCAGGTAAAGAGGTGCCACAGGTAGAGAATGGAGTGATTGTGTAAGGAGGGAGTCAGAAAATAGACCCTCAGAGCCACTGGGGATGCAGTTACAAAACAGGTTTTATTAAGGAAAAACTTAGAAGCAGAGAAGTAACACACACACAGAGTCCATCAAAATATTTTTATCCCATAGCTAATGGCCAAGCGGCGGTGGGCTACATGGGCCACGGTCAATGCCCCACAGATGGGAGCCGTGGCCCCAGGAAAATTCAGATCTGTTGAGCTGACTCTCTCCTAACTACCAAATCAGAGGAGGAAATGAACCTCCAAGGTTATCCAGGCTTTTGCTCCTCCAAGTGATGTTTAATGAAATGTAACAGAATTTCTCAGGACAAGAAAGAGAAGACAGAATTAGTATACAAAGAGAATAATACAGAGGCGATGAGCCTGGGGATGTTGAAATCATAAAGAAGCAAGAAGCCCTTCCAAAAGAAGGATGAGAGAGAATGTCTGCGCTTGTGTGCATCCAGCTCTGTGTCTGTAGACACGTCATATGAAAACCTTAAAAAAAAAAAAAAGTATATGACATTACTTTTATCAGTTAACTTCCAGAAAGTTAGGTCATAGCTGAGAAAATCATTTATACCAAAAATAAAACAGGTAAATAGGGTGCCTGGAGAACAAGTGCCTGTGAGGATGTGGGACAACAGGAAGTCTCATCTGTTGCTGGTGGGAATGCAAACCAAGATAGCCACGTCAGAAGACGGCTGGGGGGATTCTTACAAAACTACAAAACTGGATATACTCTTACCACATGATCTGATATTTACATCCCTTGGTATTTACTTTTGTGCCCACAAAAACCTGCACACAGGTATTTACAGCAGCTTTACTCATAATTGCCAAAACTTGGAAGCAAAGAAGATGTCCTTAAGTAGGTAAATGGGTCAATAAACTGCGGTACATCCAAACAATGCAGTATTATTCAGAACTAAGAAGAAATGAGCTATGAAGACATAAAAAGACATGGAGGAAACGTAAATGCATCTTGCTAAGTGAAAGAAGCCAATCTGAGAAGGCTACCTACTCTGTAATGCCAACGATATTAGACTTTCTGAAAAAGGGTAGAACTAAGGAGACGGTGAAAAGATCAGCAGTTGCCAGGACTGGGGGTGGGAGGGGCAGTCTGAAAAGGCAGACGACAGGATTTTTAGGGCAGGGAAGATACTTTGTGTGATGTCATATTGAAGGACACATATCCTTATACATTTGCCCAAACCCATAGGCTGCACAACATCAGGAGTGAACTGTGGTGTCAGCTGTGGACCTTGGGCAATTCATGTCCATGGAGGTTTCATCATTTGTAACAGATACACCATTCTGGTGGAGGATGCTGATAATGAGGGACGGTGCACAGGAGTGAGGCATATGGGAGATCGCTGTACCTTCCTCTTCTTTTTGTTCTGAACCAAAATTGCTCTAAAAAATCTTTTAAAAACGAGAGAGAATATATGCATAAAAATATATGTGATAGTAAAAACAAAAAGAATAGGTAGGGTGCAGAGAGAGTGCTAATTTGACCAAAAGTATAAAGTGAAATAAAATAGAATGCACAACCACATTCTGCTACTTTTGTTTCCAGGAAAAGAAATTCCAGATTCTAGTTTACAAAGTTCAACCTCAATTCTACCTTGCACACCAGTGACAAGAGAAGCCAGTTCCGAGAAGCATGTTTGGGTCTCTTAGAGAACACAGGAAATCTCCTGTCTATTGGCTCTATTGTTTCTGGAAAAATGGGGTTTCACAGGATGCTCTGCAGAAGGTGGAAGAAGGCAAATGCTCTCCTTTCATTTTTGACATGCCAGCAAATTCTCCAAGAGCAGTGGATTTCATTGTGCTAGCGAGGGAACAGTTGCTCTAGCCCCTGTCCTAACGGAGACGTTGGAAATGGAGCAGATACTCCACCCCTTGGCGGCACCTTCCTGGATGGCAGCTGGAGGCATGGTGGAAACTGTTGCATTTTCATCTCCCTTGTCACAGGTACAGACCTGGCTTTTCATATATATATATATTTTTTTCCTTGTAATGTACTTCCTAGAAAAAGAAGTCAAAGCTCCAGTGGGGGCGGGGGAGAGGGAGGGAAAAGAAAAGAAAAGAAAAAAGTAAAATAAAATATCAAGAAGTGGGTGTGGGATGGAGAAAGGGAATAAAAGGGGCAAGAGGGGGCTCTGCCTGCCTTAGGTCTACCCAGGACGCCTTTCCTGGTTTATGATTCTCCCTCTGTTGAACCACAAAGAGAAAAATGTATTAGGCCCCCGAATGCCAGAGTATATTGTCTGTCAAAGGATTTTCCAGTTAAAGAACCAATTAATTTCCAGCTCTTACAGCTCACGAGGACATAAAAATAGGATCTTCTGTGGCTTTTGAAATGTTGGATATACTCTTGTCTTAAAAGAGGAGAATTCAAACTGGCTTTTCTCTTTTCTTAAAGGGGGAAAAAAAAGAGCGCAACATTTGAGGCTTTGATGTTTTCCTTTCAGAACCCAGCCCCAAGATGTGCGACTTCAGGATTTGTGCCCACGTGACCGGCGGGGACACTCACCACTACACTAACGAGGACTGGCTCAGGATTCGTGCCCACGTGTACACACCTGCACCCCACGTGCGTATTTGCACACATTGATGCTGAGGGGGTTTGTTATAGAGTTAATGCAGGTGTTTTCTTCTCCCGGGCAAGTGATGATTTCCTTTCTTTCATGGTCAGATGGATGATTTGAACAGGTAGGAAGGGCAAGGGCAAGAAAAGCTTTGATTTATCTGCCGCTGAACTGATTTAGACAAATGCAGGAAGATGATACATCGCTGAATTAGGGCGTGCAGGACAATAATGAGAAGCTAAAGTGGGTGACAAGTGCACACTAAAATCCATATTACTACTAAACAAGCAGGCATGCATGTGTACCCTGTGCCTTATTTTATGTGATAGAGTGGTGCTTGTCATGTTTCAGAATAGTTTAATGAATGCTTTAGATCTGTAATTAACAGGGCTCTCATGTGCTCACGAGATGCTGGCGTTGGTGAGTGGTGAATTATTCAATAAATATGACACAGAAATTTAGACCCCATGCAGGGAACTGTACAGGGAAAGAGTCAGAGAAAAATGGGCAAATATGAATCCAGCTGTGGCCAGTTCTGAAGCTATGCCATCATTGTGGTAAAGAAAATATGCTAATATATAGACACACATATTAAAAAAGTCCCCTTTGCTTGCTTTCACCATGAAAATCAAAAGGGACAATAGAGGACTGAGAGCTTCTCTCTCCTTAAATTCTGTCATATTGCTTGAGTCTGCCAGATATTCTATTTTCTTGGCAATTTATTCTCTAAGAATTCCTCTGGATAACTTGAGTTAGAGGTGAGTTCCTGAAGTCCAACTGAGGATTTCCCAAACATACAAAGAAAACAGGATTATTTGGCAAACTGTAGAGGCAACTGGAAAGTGCTGGAAGGATGTCTTTCGGGGCAACATGGGGCCTAAGAAGGAGCTGGCTGCAGGTGGCAAGGTTCTCACTTGATTGACGGCTCAGGAAAAGTCTTTTTGTTTCTAGCAAGATGTCTTTCTTGTTCTTCTCTGGCCCATTAAGTCCAGCTCTTCTGGAGGGGGCTGTCAGGATCACACTCTTCCAACACCTACTTCTTCTCACGCATTGGCTTAAATATGAACGATGAAAATTTCAGTCCATTTGTTAACACATTGTCTCATTCAAGTGATCACATGTTATTTATATTAACACCTTTGATGCGTGTTTGTCACCTGTTTTCTTCTCACGTGGAATTTCACCCTTAGACTGCCTTAGTTGCTTGTATACAGCAGAGGTCTGTCAGACAGTTGAAATGAATTTTAAAAGAATTAAAAAAAAAAGACGTGGTGGCCATAGACTAAATGAGCTCTATGCAAATAACCTTTTGCACAATTACACTAAAAAACCAACATACTGGCAAGTTGGTAAAAAATTTTTATCCCTTAAGGCTCTAATCACAATGACCTAATATTGTGTTAATATTGTTTCAATACCTGGTACTGCACCTTTGATAGTCTTCATTCTTGTAAAAGTTTCATTGCTGAATGTGCTTTTGGGCCAGCTTTGCTATTTACAAAATATATTTGCCTTTGGCCACTATGAATTCTGTTGTGCCTAAAGAGCCGGATTACTTTTGTCCTGGCGTCTGGGAATGGATGAAGCCTGTGGAGGACAGTCAATGATACTGTCAGTGAAATGACCTAAAGGTGACATTGGAACCTTGCGTAAGACGTTAGCTTTGTCAAGGTTTACAGTCAGGGCTGACCCAAAGCACTACTGGGAAATAGGTCACTTCTTCCTGATCTTTTTCTCTCTTAGGTGTCAAATGATGTTATGGCACCCTCTTGGTCCCTGATTGGATATTCTCTTTAGGGTGGCTCTTCCTTTTTACCATTTCTTTTGTCTCCAAATCAAAATCCAATTAATTTTGGGTATCCTTGTGACTCACCAGCTCATCTGTTTGGCCAATTAATGCTGAATTCTTAATCCTTGAAAAAAGAGTTAGCTACCAATGACCTTGCTCTGGTAGACCACTGTATCTTTTAGCCAATGCCTTCCTTGTCTCAGTCTAGAGCAGCAAACAGTGGTTGGGATTAGCTACTTGGGATACCACTGGAAAGATGCCTAGACTTTATTCTGAAAACTCAGGATTTGTCAAAACAGAGTTTTAAAAATATAGTGGGGCTTGTTTCATTTTTCTGTTTAATTGGCCAAAATATTTATACTCAGGACTAAGAGTATGCTTTTCATGTGTAATGTTTCCTTCTTCATATTTTTGTGCTAAGTAATAGAATGAATGGATCCAAATGGTAAATGATTTAAACAGGACAAGACCATATATAGTGAAAAATAGAATCTCTTTATCTTGTAGCCCTGTGTCATTGTCCCCATTCTTAGTTCCTTTGGCAACTATGGTGGGTAGATTTGGTTTTTAGTGCTTTTGGAGGTTCCCAGTGTGTGTTCAAAACATACTCTTATGCCTCTATTTCTTGATTTATCAATTTTAAGCATTACATATTGACTTTCCTATGAAAGATGAGCAATTTAGTGTACTTATATTACACTCTACCTTTTTTTCCCATCTACTTCCTGATTTTCATTACTGTACATTATTTATAACATTTATATTCTGTCCTGCAGTTCTGTGCTTATAATTAAACCTTTTATATTCTGTCTATAGGCTGATTCTAAAACAAGAAAGATAATTAACATTTTAATACTATAATCATATAACTATTATTTACTCCAGAACTAAGTAGAACAATTAGATGCAGGTGGATGAAAACATAATTTAGCAAATTAAATTTTTGCCGTTTGAAATAAAATCTTCAAAGTTTGGCAGCCTAAGAAATTTCTTTTGTTTTCCATCTCATTTCCTTTCCTATTTCTGTGTCAGGGTTGCTCCTGTTCCTTATACTTCATGCAATTTCTTTGTCAGATGCTTTTTGTTTGCCTGTTTTCTACTTATGCTGGTCTATACTTCTGAATGTTTTTTACAAATATGGAACATGGGTTTTAAAATTTGTGATATCCTATATCTTAGACAATTAAATAGATCCTCACACGTCATCATTTGGCTGTATATATTACATTTCTAGAGTCAAGAGAACTTTCCTCTCTAGACGTGGCTCTGTATTTTGTAGTATCAACTGTGGCTCCTCCTTTGCAATCAGCCTGTTTTCTTTTTCTTTCTGGAAGTTTCTCAGAACTTTAGTTTCTCCTAGCCTGAAATTTCAGCAGGAAATGGCTGGTTGTGTGAATCTTAGAGCCCTGGTCTTTTAAGTTAACACAAATCTCTTTTTATTATTATATTTTAATTATTACTATTCTTAATATGTTATTACCTTATTATACTATTTATAATTTTAATAGTTATTATGATTATATATTATCATCATTATTTTATATATATATTTTTTCCACACTGATGTTTCAGTTTTGTGATTTTAGAACTTATTAAATGAATATTGAACGTCAAAAATGTATCACCCTTGTCATTTTTCTCTCGTATTTTCCACATTTTGTCTTTTTGTTCTACATTCTGGAGGATTGCTCTATCTCATATATCTCTGTCCCTGTCTTTTACTACTTTGATATTATCATTTAGTCCATCCATTACTTTAATCGTTCTTGTTCTTGGATTGTGCCTTTCTCATGGCAGTTTGTCCTTGCATTAAGAATGCAGTATCTTCTTGGATATTTTTTAGGATGTTGATTATTTGTAAAGTCTGATTCCTTCATTGTTTCTTAGACTAGTTCTTTTTGTTCCTCTTGGTCTTTGTTCTTTTATTCTTTTGGATTTCAGGGGATGTCGAATGCTCTTTTGTTTTTAATTCATTTCCCCAAGTAGAGAGGTGTATTGGTGAGTAGAAGTAGCTGGTGTGCATGGCCCTGCACTCAGGAGGCTTCTCTTCTGAGGAGAACTCTGTGTCGTTGAGGATATGCATCCCCACAGGAGATTTTCTGGTAGGGCACCTAAGCAGGGCAACCTGACTCTGGAAATGCAGAGCTTTTTCTGTGTCACACCTTTCCTGTTTCACTGCCTTTACTTTCTCATTATAGTTCCCTTCTGTATCTTTCCCAGAGTTCAGCTTACCTCAAATTTGGTTTCTTTCTCAGGTCCCGGCACCAAGCATCCTTACCTCCTTGTTAGGCCGATCACACACTTTTGTTAGAGTTTAGCTCCTGGGCTCCAAGAGTTCAGTGCTGAGGGCAAAATCCTGTCTTGGTTTCATTTTGTCACTAATGAATCCATTCTATCATAAGTTTCTTACCTGTCATTTCAAGGAGATGTGGAGAAAAAGAGTTAACAGATGAGGGAACAAACCAGCCATTTTACAACCTGAGGCCCTGCATCCTTACTGTAATATTGGTTCCAATTAAGGCTAACCAAAAAATAGGCATTTATTTCATTTGAAATGAAATCACTACTAAAATGAAGATAATATAGGATATTAATAGTTTTTTAAGCTGTATAAAAACACATTTTAGCTCCAGAGGGCAGTGAGCTCTGAATGTCAGGCCTATACTCTCTGATAGGCAGGGCTCTCAGGAGGAAAGCTCAATATTTAGGGACAGAGAAGGAGGCTACCAGGGAAAATCAGGCAGAGCCTCTCATGGAAGCATCCATCTCTTTGCTGTTTACTCTGTAACATGACCTTTCAACTCTTCTTTCATGGAGTCCTGAATTGAGCCCTTAGATTGCCATATACTCTTCAGTCATGGGCAGGGCAACTGTAAGTGAATGTTCCTATATATTTTTACTTTGTCACTGTGAGATCAACCAGACTGTCTTATAGAGTCACAATTCAGAGAAATAAATTTTATATTGTTGAGGAAACTGATGGAGACTTTGGCCTCAGGGTTCACATACTTTTTAAAGATAAAAATGAACAGAATCAGAAAACATGTGCCTGAAAAGCACATGGAGAAAACCTACCACCTGTAATTTATTTGTTGGCATATGGAGAATCCAGTTCTCCTTTCCTATTTTCTTTCTTTCTTCTTAAGATTTTATTTATTTATTTGACAGAGATGACAAGTAGGTGGAGAGGAGATGACAAGAGGCAGAGAGAGAGAGGGGGAAGCAGGCTCCCCACTGAGCAGAAAGCCCGATGCCGGGCTCGATTCCAGGACCCTGAGATCATGACCTGAGCCAAAGGCAGAGGCTCAACCCACTGAGCCACCCAGGCGCCCCTCCTTTCCTATTTTCTCCTCATTCATTCATTCATTCATTCAGCCAGTAAATAGTGCTTGAATGCCAAGTCTGCACCAGGGGCTGCTACAGGAGCCAAGGGCATCGCGGTGAAGAAAACAGACACTGTCTTGGCTCTCATGGAACTTCCATCAGAGTAGAGAACCAGGCATCACGAATTTACAATGTAAAGTAAGGAGGTGCTAAATGCTATGAAGATAAATGGAGTAGAATGAATGGGATGAATGATGACTCATCAGTGATAGGATGGCAGCTGTAAGCTACAGTCTTTCTAAAGAACACCATTGAAGAGATACCTTAGAGCCACAGTTCCTGCAGTGTTCCAGAGTGAGGTCACAGTACACTTATTCAGATTTTGAGGGAAACACAGTAATAGTCAACATCTAGTAGACACTACATGAGCTACTAGCTTGCGGTAGTTCTCACAGTTTCAACATGACGTCACCCTCCATTCCTTCAGTGATGACCTATTTTCTTAAAACTGAGTTTTTAAGCTGCTGACACAATTAAAATCAAGTATTGAGTAAAAACTAAGAAGAGGTCATGAGGGTAGCAGGGCCTATGGTGGTTGCAAGTTCTGAGGAATTACGCAGTGTCCAAAGGTACACACATCCCACTAGTAAGTGTGGTAAGTGGAAAAAAATGCCCCCCCCCCCCGCAAAAAAGATATATTCACTTCTTAATCCTGGGACCTGTCAATATTACCTCATTAGGCAAAAGACAGAATATTACCTTTTTATGGCAAAAGATGTGATTAAGTTAAGGACCAGAGAGGGTGAGTTTATGCTGGGTTCTCTGGATGGACCTTAAAAACTATTGTAAGTATCCTTATAAGAGAGAAGCAGGAGATTCAACCTAGAGATACAAAGAGGAGAAGGTGATGTGAAGACAGATGGGGATGGCAGCAATGTCATTACGTGCGAAGGAATGCCAGGGACTGCCAGCAGCCACCAGCAGATAGGAGAAGCATGGGGTGGATTTTCCTGCAGAGACTCTAGAGAGAACATGGCCCCAAAGACACCTTGATTTCCAGCTTCTGGCTTCCAGAGCTGTAAGGGAATGAATTTCTCTAGTTTTAAGTAGCCCAGTGTGTGGTAATTTGTGACTCTGGAAAATAGCCTAGGAAGCAGCCCAAGAAAACTAATGCAGTGAGTAATTCTGGTTATTTTTAAATGAAATGCAATTTTTCCCCCTTTCAATTTATGTGTATTATTTTTTTTCAAATGGCTACTAAGTTAGGACATAAATACTTATGTTTTTTGGATGGAACTTCTAAATACAAGGAACTGATAGGTATTTCTCTTGTCCTATAATCCATACAAAACAATTACTGAACAGTAAGGTTGTGTGAACCAAGAAAATTTTGCACATTTTTTCTTAAAATGAGAAAGTGGACAGTGGGATGTTTTGGGGGAAGTGTATTCCAGCAAGAGGCAAGATCAAGGGCAGAGTCACTGAGGCAGAAACAAACATGGTGGATCAAAGACAGCAAAAGGCCAGTCTGCCAAGACATAAGGAGCAGGAGATGAAGTCTGAGAAGCAGGGGTTGGATGATGTGTGACCTCCCAGGCCAGAGTAAGGAATTTAATTATGTTGTGTGATGAGAAGCCATTGGGCAGTGTTGACTAGAGTAGTGAGCTGAGGCAGGATTTACACTGTGAAATGACTGTCTGGCTGTGCTGGAGAGAATTGACCACAGGAAGCTGATTTACAAAGAGTGGAAGACAAAGCCTCCAGGCTTGCTTAGAGACCTGGGTAAACCTTCACCCCATCTTTCCCATCCATCTGTATTGGCTACTCTATGTTTACCAACTGTGCATAAGACCATGTAGATGTAGAAGAAATTGTGGAATTTGTACACAAGGATGGAGAATTTTATGTGTTGTAGATTTGCATGGGTATATTCCTTTCTAGATGTCAAAGCCCTCTTCCAGAAGTTTATTAATCAAAAACAAAGAACAAATGATGGGGGTATTTGGTCAGTGGGCATAGGTGCTAGAAGATGCTCCATGGGGACCCGAACAGGCTGGCAAGATCCTTTAGTGAGTGGCGTATCAGCCTTCCCTACTGAAGGGCCAGGTGCTTCTTGGCCATAGTGCCCATTGTGGGGAGGCTTGGGCCCCTCTGTAACAGGGATGACTGTATCATTTGTTTGCTATGCTTGGCAATTGTATGGAGCTTCTGTGAACAAAGGGACATGAAGGCATAAGGTAACAGAGCAGATAAGAGTAATAGATACCCAGGGCCACAGATGGAGCAGAGGCCGATTGCTGAGGGCAAGGAAAATTGCAAATGAAGAAATCCCAGCAGCATCCTTGGCTCAGGAAACATCTAGTGTGCCCATCCTGGGGACCCAAGGGGGGTGTGTATGTCATATCTCTCCTTTCCCAGAAGCTACTTAACTCAGTCACATGACTCCAAAAAAAATGAGGTGGGTGATCCAAAAGGAATACCCTTTGTAGAGGCCAGCTCACTCTCAGCTCTAGTCCCACCGAACTCTGTTGGTCAGACCTCCATATTCAGTTGTGAACATCACATGGAACCTTGATGAACTTTTGAAATGGTTCCTGATGCTGCTGAGTTTCTCGGTGTCCCAGAGCTCCTCCACCCCAAATCACTGGTCACGTTGATTATTTTTGGGGAAAGAAAAATAACAGCCTAGAAAAATGGGGAAATATTTTTTAGTATCAAGACTCAAATTTGAGGGGTGCCTGGGTGGCTCAGTGTGTTAGAGCCTCTGCTTTCGGCTCAGGTCATGATCCCAGGGTCCTGGGATCGAGCCCTACATCGGGCTCTCTGCTCTGCGGAGAGCCTGCTTCCCCCTCTCTCTCCCTGCCTGCCTCTCTTGCCTACTTGTAATCTCTGTCTGTCAATTAAATAAATAAAATCTTAAAAAAAAACCTGCCAAAAATCAAAGACAAAGAAAGAGTCTTAAAAGTAGGAAGAGAAAAGAAGCTTACAAGGAACCCCCATAAGGCTATCAGCAGATTTCTTAAAAAAAAAAAAAAAAGACTCAAATTTGAGTTTTCTCGAACCTGTAGAGAGACAATAATCTTGAAAGCCAAACTTTGTGGAGACACAAGAGGGGTTTCAAACATTCAGATGTTTCCCTTTACGTATTAAGTGTGGATTGTGGCAGTCTGAGCATAGAGCTATAAGAGAAGGCGGAAGGTAAGATACAACAAAAGTTCCTGCCATGCTGTTGTTTGACACAGTGCAGAGCAGAAGAACAGCGTGGTAGAGGGAGGTGTCTAGATGGAGGGCCATGGGCTAGTAGGGGAATGGAGAAGGTCTGGGAGGTATACAGACAAGCCAAGCTCTGCGGTCAGATGGCAAGGAGCATACTGCTGGGTCTTTGCAACTGAGGACAATAGGAGGTTGCCAGGTTTTTCAGCAGTGGGTGCTTGCATGATATCCAGAAAGAGGATGGGGCACCCTAGGCCAGCTGAGAGGACCCGAAACCAGGTGGAAGAGAACATCTCGTCAGAGGACAGTGATGGCTCAGATACAGCACTGAATGAGATCAGAGGCCCCTGTCCATCTCCACTGCCATTAGGATACAAAAGCTGTCTTTGAACTGACAAGCCAGAAGGGGCAGAAGGCAGGGGTGGGGATTCCTTCAAGAGGGGAGAAATACCCGTATATGGAAAGTTTAAACTTGGAGTTGATTGAATGAGACATGGGTATCTTTTTGTTATAACTGCATAATCACCTGTGCCTACAAAACCTCTCAATCTGTACAATTGTTCAAGAAGAACACGATTTGTAGGAAAAATAACTTTAGGGCCAAACAACTCAAAACAGGAGCACTAACGTAACAGTCATGTATATTTCAGAGTGAACACGACTGCCCAGGTGGATCAGGGGCTGTGGGCTGGCTCAGGGAGTAAGAATTCTGGGAAAAAGTATTGCAAAGGCACAGGCTTGTTGTGTTGAGACCAGGCAGGTGGGACTGGAGTCCTGAGTTGGGGGGTAGGAGTCCTGGGTAGAAATACTCATCAAAAACAAACAAACATTAATAAAAGAAAGAACAAGAACCACATGATACTCTCAATAGATGCTGAAAAAGCATTTGACAAAGTACAGCATCCCTTCCTGATCAAAACTCTTCAAAGTGTTGGGATAGAGGGCACATACTTCAATATTATCAAAGCCATCTATGAAAAACCCACCGCAAATATCATTCTCAATGGAGAAAAACTGAAAGCTTT